>PVJH01022139.1:0-37218 GCA_004026705.1 Nesogale talazaci | reverse complement strand
AAAGACCTCATGCCCAGGTCTCTCTCCCCCTGAAATGCACAGCCCCTGTTAGGATGGAGGTCCCACCTTGCAGGCATCCAGGCCGGCCAGAAGCTTGGGGTAAGTGAAAACCAGGGAGGAAGGGCGTAGGGATGAGACCAGAGGGAGGGTCATCGATTCTGAACACATCAGGCGGTCCGTGCAAACGAGTATGAGCCACGTGTGACTGGGGTGGGGTGGAGAGGTTCTAATCCCTAGAGCCCAGGAGAAGGTGCAGCTGCCACAGGAGACGGAGTGGCGACGGGGCCACTGTGTCCCGTTCCGTGCTGACCACAGGGAGTAGCAGGGATGCGGAACATGGGCTCAGTGACCCAATGGATCCCCGATCTCATTCCACTCTTCAGGGTCCCTCTGTGCCCCCAGCCCTCGGCGGTACATTCTGAGGTACTCATCTCCTCCAGTGTGTAACGGTAACGGCGATGGACTGAGATCGGGTGACGGCAGTGGTGGAATGTATGAGCACACTCGGGGTGCAGGGTCTGGGGGTAACTGAGAAATCATTGTGAAGACTGGCCTGCGGGGCGGGGGGGGCAGCGGTAGGCCTCTGGTCAAGCAGCGCCAGGGGGTGCTGCAGTTAAAGGGCTCGGCCGCTAACCACAAAATGGGTGGTTTGAGCCTATCCACGTACGATGGGTCAGTGTGCTTCTAGGAGAGGCTTAGGAAGCTGTGGGGTGCTCTTATCCATCTTAGAGGGTCTCTGGGTTAGCCAGCCCCAACTTGCTGGCTGTGGTTTTGGGGAAGGAGGGGACATGGTCGTCACCGACTTGCTGAGTTATAGGTCTATGCGCAGACTTCAGTCCTGGGCAAGAGGCACTGTCCCCTTGTCCCAACTGGTGAGGAGTTTCCCTCCTCCTCTCTCTACAGAGCGGATGGGAGGTGAGATAGCCCCAAAGTGTCTGGCCCAGCCCCCTCTGGACTTTCCTTTGCTCTCAGCATGGCTTTTCGGTGGTTTCGAGGGGGTAGACCAAGGTATGAGGGCAGTGTGTTCATAGAAGCCACCGACTTCCACCAGGGGATGGAACCTCTGAGCACTTTCAGCTTTAGAGTGTCATTCCTGGAAGGAGTCTATTAGCCATGTAGGTGCGGTGGGGGTGGGGGGGTGAAGTGGAGGGCAGGGGGGAGAGAGGGGAAGGCAGAGAGGAACATCCAGGCAGGGTTGGTGTGACAGGAGACCCAGACCTCAGTGTGATTTCTGATAAAATATGAGGGCAGGAAGCCCCTGGGCCAGGTCATTGACCTATTTTTCAAGCTTCTGAGAAATGTGCCTATCTGATTTCCGCCTGTGCTACAGCCTCTTGTCAGATCTCATTCTCCCTCCCTGCCCCCATGTTTTCCTCGGGACCCGAAGTGTGACATCCTCACCCCAGGCCCCCGCGCCCTCACCCCCACACTAATCCACACTTGCCGTCATTGAATTTAGCCGATTTGGACTCAGAGGGACCCTTTAGAATGGGGTCGAACTGCCTCTGTGAGTTTCCAAGACTTTAGCTGTTTCTGGAAATAGAAGGTCCCATCTTGATGCCTATCCTGAGGAGTGACTGGTGATGGTTTTAAATGTCAGAACTCATATATCTCAGTCCAGCACATAACTACTAGGCCCGCAGGAACACACACACACACACACACACACACACACACACGCGCCTTATCCAAGATACAGAAAAGGTAGAAAGGGTGATGGCAAAATTCTGGGTTGATTTCATACCCTGTGGAGCGTCCCTCCAGCTGTGTTCAAACACCTCCCCTGCCTTGTCTCAGGGAAACGGGCACTCTCCACCCTCTTTACCTCCCACCCAAGTGGGTGGCCCTGGGTCCAATCCTGGGCTCTCTGAGCCTCGGCTTCCTCATCGGTCACTCAGGCTGGATGGGGATGCCGGTGTGACCCTGGCTCATGGAGACTCGAGGGCTTGAGCCATGCCGTGCTTCTGCAGAGCCTGGTCCGTGGTAAACTCTGCAAGCCATACTCGATACTCTGTTTGTTGGTGTGGTTATGATCACACCCATATGTAAAGCTCTGTTTCTTTTTAGTAATTGCCCCCGGGACGGTTGCACAGCCACAAATGACAGCTAGCCACTTTGCTTTTGAAGTGGGAGTCGATATTTAAATATTCTTTTCAATGTTTGCCCTTGGACTAAGCTAGATTTCTGGATTCTCTGAGAAAGCTAATAACAACCCAGTGTCCTCGACTGGGTTCATCTAGAGATGTAAAACCAGTGATGCTCATGCAGATGCATCCTATGATGTGTATTATATAAGATACATGCATTATATAATATGCATGCATATACTATATAATAGACACATATATCATATACCTATATAAGAATATAACTATATAAGCTTTCATACATAGATATCAAACAAAAATATATTACATTTGCTCTGAAAACTCAAGGGAAGAATCACACCCTTCCTTTTCCAGCATCTGAAAGCCACCCACATTTCGTGCCCACTGGTCCCCGAATCCACCTTCAAAGCCAACAGTTTACGTGGGGGTATAAGACTGTACGACCACTGTGCCCGGGTGCGTGGCCCAGCGATGTCTCTGCAGAGTTTATTCACTCAGAAAGAGGAGATCCGTATGAGCAGATGGACGCACCCCAAAGCTGACCACAGCACTGTTCCCACAAGCCACCACTGGTCTGTCGACGCATCACCCTGTGGTGGTCTGTGTGCCGCCGTGGTGCTGGAAGCAATGTCCTCAGTACTTCAAACACCAGGAGGGGCACTCACAGTGAACAGGTCTCAGCAGAGCGTCCAGATGAAGAGCAGACTATAAGGAAGGAAGGGGGGGGGTCCACTTCGGAGGACGGAGCCACTGAAAATCCTGCAAGCAGCAATGACATCTTGCTGGCTCTCAGACAAAGACACCATGCTTTGGTAAAGCTGAAGGGCAAAGGCTACTCCTGTCACTGTCTCAGAAACCCACGGGGATAGTCTGCCCTGCCCTGGAAGTCAATAAGAGTCATCATTGACTGGTCGGCAGTGAGTTCCAAGCACACCTTCCTGGAAGCATTCCGTGCTCTTGGATAGACATGACGTTGGCAAAGTGGCTTCAGCATCCTCGGGAACTTGAATTGTGTCCCTTCTGGATGTCCTTTGAGTTCTGGGAACAAAAAGAATGCCTGCAGGGGTAAGCTCAAGGATGTAAGAGGATAAGAGTATGATTTCCCAGTGTCGGTCTTAGAGGCTTGAAGGCAAAGAAGCAGCCATTTAACTGAGAAGCAACAAAGTCCACATGGAGGAAGCACACCAGTCTGTGTGATCGTGAGGTGTCAATAGGATCAGGTATCAGGCATCAAAGACCCAGACCAAAAAAATTCATATCCATGTGAATGGGGGGGAGGGGAGACCCAAAGCCAACCTCTAGACATTTGGGCATCCCTTATAGAAGGGTCTCAGGGAAGAGATGAGCAGTGTAGCAATGATGCTACACTTTCCTCTAATTCTTTAATGATTCCTCCCACCCCCCCCACCCCCCACCAACACCACTCTCTTGATCCCTTACAAATCCAGCTAGACCAGAGCATGTACATGGGTATGGATCAGAGCTGGAAGCACAGGGAATCCGGGACAGAGAAACCCCTCAGGACCAATCATGAGAGTTATCATACTAGGAGGGGAAGGGAAGGTGGGGGAGGAAGGGAGAACTGATCACAATGATCTACATGTAACCTCCTCCCAGGAGGACAGACAGCAGAAAAGTGGGTGAAGGGAGACCAGTTAGGGTGAGACATGAAAATAATAATAATTTTTAAATTATTCATGGTTCGTGAGCAAGGGGGGGGTGAGGAATGAGGATCTGATATTAAGGGCTTATGGGAAAAGAAAATGTTTTGAAAATGATGATGGCAGCAAATGTACAAATGTGCTTCATACAATGGATGGATGCATGGATTGTGATCAGAGTTGTACGAGCTACCAATAAAATGATTTTTTAAAGGAAAATACTCCTCACCATTGTACTCTTCAATGTTCCCCAAACTTCTTCTCAACAACCCCCTGTGATCATCCTGTGTCTCCCCAAGAAATGTATCGTGATGAACCCTGAGAACTCTCTAATACCACAAAATAGCATGACTTTCTGAGCTGGCCTCTCTGCCTTGAACTGAACTGTCCCCTCAGATCACTGCAAAAGCCACTATTTGGACTGGATCTTCCTGTTTGAAGCCAGTCTGACAAGACTGAGAATAAGATATTTCTGAGAGCTACCCAGTGTCTTCCCTCGCCCACTTCCCCATTGTCTGCGCCTGAGGGACGAGGTTATATGTAGATCCTTATAATTGATTCCCCATTTCTACTCCACCTTTCCTCCATCCTTCTGGTGTTGCCACTCTCCCCACTGGTCCTCAAGGGATCATCTCTCCTGGATTCCCCATGTTTCTGGTTCTGATCTGTACCAGTGTACATCCACTGGTCAACCCAGATTTATAAGGTTAAAAATAGGTTTTGATTATCATATAATTGACAAATCATACCATTGCACAGTCCAATCATATAAAGAAGAGTTGTGCAGTCATCATGACAATCCATTTCAGAGTCAACTTTCAAAACCAACCTATTTTCTTCTTTCTTGTACTCATTCTTGAAGGTTCCCCATTTCCCCCCACCCTAGCTTCCCCTGCCATGCCCCTAAGTAATTATTAATCCAGTTACTGTCTCTGTAGATTTGCCTATCCTGGATTGCATACACAGAAAATCCCACTAGACAAAATATCCACATGCCAGCAAACCCAACAACAGTGACAAAACAAGACAGAGGAAAAACCCCAATTGAAAAGAAAATAGAAAATAGTAAAAAAAATAAAAATAAAAAATAATGGAAGCAACTTTAAGATGAATCAAATGGGAGATCACCTGATAAGGTGTTACATTTTAACCTGGCTGCATCTGACATAACCTCCTTGTCAATGCTTTCAGTCTGATAGTGAGGCTGATAGTCACATCCCCGAAATGTGGGCAAGGAGACTCACTGGAGGCTTCATCCATGTGGTGACTCTGCAAATAGATTTGGGGCTTTCCCTGCCACCCGCAGTCTACTGTAAACCGTTCCCTCTTCTGGATTTGGATTTTCTTTTGCACAATCCTTTGATCATACAGGCTGTGGTTCTTCTGTGTGGACTTAGCTAATGCTTTCAATGTGATTTTCTTATTCTTTTGTAAAAAACAAACTCATGCATGGAATGGACTGGAACCTAGCACTTCTCCTTGTTTATATTAACTGCCCGGTCCTTGCATACATTCGAGTGTGTGCTCGAAGTGCTTGAATGATATGATAACATGGCTTGCTACCGGGCTGTGGGGTGCAAAAGGGAACTGGTGTGATCTTTGACTTGATAAGGTGCACAGCAGAAAGGTTTCAGCACCGAGGTTGTGAGCTCCACCCTGACCACACAGAGCTGAGAGTGTCTTATCAGCTCTGACTCCTCAGCCCTCCCCTTCAAGCAGCTAGGGACTCTCCAAGAACAGGGCCCGGGGATGCCCCACCACCCCCATGCCATGCTACCACCTGTCTGTGACTTTGGCACAGTGTGCTGACTTCCATGTGACCACTGGAACCAATGCCTCCGATACTTCAAAAGTCACCAGGGGCGCCGAGGGTGGGCAGGTTTCAGCAGGACTTCCAGACTAAGGACACGAAGGAAAAGCCTGGCGCTCTGCTTTTTATAATTAGTCGATATAAAGTTCTGCGGAAACGGGAAGCATGTGTCAACAAAAGTTGATTTTGCGTGAACAGTTGGGTTTGTTTCAAAAGTAAATTTGAAACTTTTGCCCAAGGCAAGCAAGCTACCAGCGATTGTATCTGGAATAGACATTTCCTACACTGTGAAATATATAAGAAGGAAGGGAGGGAGGGAGGGAGGAAGGAAGGAAGGAAGGAGGGGGATTACTACCAACCCCCTAAACAGTCCAGAGAGAGGAGGCCAGTGTTCATAAGACAGTGAGGGCACTAGGGTCACCTGTTGAAAATCAAGGATGTGACTTTGACGACTAAGGTGAGCCTGACCCAAGTTAGGGCATGTTAGTTGGCTCAGGTACATGTGAAAGCGAGACACTGAATGAGGGAGAGCGAAGGACAACGGGTGCAGTTGAGTGATGGCACCATGAAGGTGCCATGGACTGGGAAAGATCCACATAAGCAAATCTGTCTTTGGAAGAAGTACAGCCTCCTTCCTTGGGAGCAAGGATGGTGGGACATCTTCTTACTTCTTTGACGATGCTTTCAGGAGAGAGCAGTCCCTGGAGGGGGGGCCCAATGCTTGGCAAAATAGAGGAGCAGCCAAAAAGAGGAAGACCCTCAGCACGATGGGCTGACGGAGCAGCAGCAACCACGGCGGATTCCGACTGTGCGAACAGCGCAGGGCTGGGGGTGGTTTTGTTCAGTTGTACTTGGAATATTATGAGTCACAACCGACTCCATGGCACTTACAACCACAACGCTTGACATGTGCAACCCACCAGCCTTTCTCCTGAGGAGAAAAAGGAGGCTATCTATTCCTGTAAAGATGGCAGCCTTGAGGACCTCATGAGCCAGTTCTATTCTGTGCTGTAAGATCACTGAATCAGAAGGGGCTTGATATCAATGGGTTAAAAACAACAGCATCTCCCCCCACCCCCAAGGGTCCAGAGAAAAGGCAGAGAGCTCTGTGATCTGGGGCTGTAAAAGGTCAGATGAGAGTCGAGAAGATGCCAACATCAAGGGAGAAGGTCAAGGGCCATCTTGGGTCTCAAGATCCAGGGGAGGGTGGCATGGCAGTTGGGGCAGAAGAAAATGAAGCGGGATGGATCGTGGCGCAAGTCAGAGTAAAGAATGGTGGAGACCGCGATGGGTGATGGGGAGCCCCTGGGAAGACCACTCAATCAACACGGTTGTTCACTGCCACTGTGTCATCCCAATTCACAGCAAGCCCACGTGTGCAGAGTCGAGCTGTGCCCCACAAGGTCTTCACGGTTTGGGGAAGTACTCGGCCAGGCCTATCTTCTGGGGTGCCTCTGAGTAGGTTCAAACGCCCAATTTTCTGGCTAGCAGTTGAGCATTTCGCCATTGACTCCACACAAGGACTTCACCCAGTCAATGGTGGGTGGCATTTTATGGATACATAAACCACCTCTCCACCCCTCACTCTGGGGCATGTTCTACAGTCTCCCAAAGCACTACGGGAAATTGATACCTGGTTGTTCAGAGCACATCGATGCACTCAATATTGGCTCCTCCTCAGTCATAGAACCCCCTCAACACAGGACCAACATGCAACATCATGATAAATGAGTAAAGCTTAAAGTTTTCAAGGATTTTGTCTTGCTTGTGTCCACAATGGATGCACATGGAAGCAACAGTCAAGAGACTAAAGGATGCACTGCATTGGGTAGATCTGCTGCACACACAGATTTTAGGGTATCAAAGAGTAATGATGTTACTTTGACTAATGTGGGCTCAGCCCAAGCTATGGTATGTCCCATTGCCTCATATGCATGTGAAAGCTGGACATTGAATAAGCAAGATGAAAGAGGAACTGATGTATTTGAACTATGGTGCTGCTGGAAAAGATTATTGAAAGTACCATGGACTGCCAGGACCAAAGCAAAACAAATCTGTCTCAGAAGAAGTACAGACAGAATGCTCCTGAGAGGCATGATGGCAAGACTTCATCTCACATACTTTAGACATGCTGTCAGGTGTGGTAGTTGCATAACCTCATGTCAACCTGATAGAGTGAAGGGGCGGAGTTTAGCCTGTCAACCAGGTTGAGGTCTGATTGTGCCGTCTGGTGGACGTGACCTTCTCATAAGGATTCTGGGAACTTTCTCTTTTTCTCCTGGAGGCGGGCCACGCTCCCTCTCTGCTCCACCTTCCTGTGGAGGAGACACTCAGAGACCTGGAGGAGCCACGTGGAGACCCAAGCCAGCGCTGAGATGTTTCCACCACCACTAGATGCACAAGACTTTCCATGCACTGGTCTGTGACCTTCCTGTACTCATCATCATTGCATTGTGTGAGTCTAAAGAGGGATTTTTTGGACGAGGATCACATATGTGGGCTAATATCGAACTTATGGACTTGATCTGGACTGGGTTGGGATATTTTATGGATGCACAATTACTTCTTGATACAAAATTCTCTCTTAGACATATATATATATATATATATATATATATATATATATATATATATACTTGTGTCTCTAGTCAGCCCAGATGAACACACCAAGAGAGATCTTTCCTTGGAGAAGGACATCGTGCTTGGCACAGTGGAAAAGAGGGAGGCCCTTGATGAGATGGATGGAAAGAGTGGTGGCAACAACAGATTCAAGTACAGGAACAATATTGAGGATGATGCGGGGCCAAGTGGTGCCTCTTCTGTTGTACGTAGGATCTCAGTGGGCAGGAACCGCCTTGATGGTACCTAACAGCAGATAACAAAGAACATGCTTTCCAGTTCAATATTTTTCCTGTGCAACTAGTTAGTGATATCTGTGGCATTGATCATGTTGCTCAAGCATCACCTATAATCATGGACAAATCTCCCATAGTCATAAACAGAAAATCACTGCTTCCTAAACAGTGACTGCCCTTTTTCCCCTCCCTCCTGCTGTGGCAACCACAAACAAACCTCGCTCTGCTCTAGCTTTGGGTGTTAGTCTAGAATAACCAGAGAAACACACCCAGAGCCACTCATACGGGTGTCAGAGAGCGCTTTACGTCAAAGAGCAACTGTAGATTGAGAAAACATCCCAGCCAGATCAGATCCATAACTCCTGTATTAGCCCATATGTCCGATACTAGTCCAGAAATTCCTCTTTAGACTCACACAGCACAGGCAATGATGCCCAATGCAGGAAGATCAGAGGCCAGTGGGGAGAAAGACTTGTGGAGCCAGTGGTGGTGGAAGCATCTTAATGCTGGGTCTCCCAGTAGCTCCTCCAGCTCTCTGAGTATCTCAACAGCAGGAAAGGAAAGGCAGAGGGAGCGTGTGGTCCTGCTCCAGGGAGAAAAAGAGGAAGTCCCAGAATCCTCATGAGAAGGCCATGCCCCCAGGAGGCATCAGAGTCTGACCCAATTGACAGGCCAGACTCCACCCTTCACTCAATATCATCAAGTTGGCACACAGCGACATAACTACCACACATTGCCTCGTCCAGATATTTTGTATAAGTGAGATCATACACTATCTTCCATTTTGTGATGGACGTATTCCAGTGAGCATGTTTTTGAGGTTCGTCCATGTTGAGCATGCATCAGGATCTCCTCTGTCCTTATAAAATCAGAAACCCCTGCCATCAAGTTGATGTCCACCTATCGAGATCCGACAGAACAGGGTAGAACTACCCCATGAGTTTCTAAGACGGTAGCTCTTTCCTAAAAGAGAAAGTCTCCTCTTTGTCCTATGGAGCAGTGGGTGGTTTTGATCTAATGACCCTGTATTTAGCAGCCCAATGTGTCATCTAAGACAACAGCAGGGCTGAATTATGTCCCCAGAAACGCTCCAAAATGAAAAGCGTCCTGGTGGTGTCGTGAGTTATGAAGTGAGCTGCCAACTACAAGATCAGCAGTTTGATCCCACTGCTCACTGTGTGGAAGAAAGGTGAAGTTGTCTACTTCATAAAGACCAACAGCCTAGGAAATCCACAAGGCCAGTTCTAGTCTACCCTATAGAGTCACTGGGGATAGGAATAAACACAATGACAGTGAGTTTGGGTTGAGCAACCCTATAGGATGAAGAACTGGGTGTCGGGATTAGAGGAAGACTCATTAGCTATCGGCAGTATGCATAGGAAGGGAAGAGGATATGAAATACTGAATGATGGAGATCAAAGACCATAGCCTTCAGTGTGGATTGCACCTCAGCAAAAATCCTCACAAGACCAATAAGCAACATCACAATAAACGCAGAAAAGATTGCACGATCAAGGGTTTCACTTTACTTGGTTCCAGAATCTCTGCCCCTGGAAGCAGCAGTCAAGGAACTATTGGCAAATCTGGCCAAAAGACTTCTTAAAATATTAAAGAGCAAATGTGTGATGCTGGGTAGACTAAAGAAACAACCTCAGCTACACCCAGATATTTGTAAGAAAGAGCTTTATTTTAAGGGGTAATTGTGCATGAACAAAACCTCCCAACCCAGTAAGATCAAGTCCGTAAGTCCCATTCTGGGTCATCAGTCAGATACTAGTCCACAAATTCCTCTTCTGACTCATGAAGTCACACAAAATGATGCAGATTGCGGGGTATGACAGCTGATGAGTGCAAAGTCTCATGCATCCAGTGGTAGTGGTTCGAGCAGCTCCCTGAGTGACTCGAGAGCAGGAAGGTGGAGAGAGAGAGAGAGAGAGAGAGAGAGAAAGTTCCCAGGAACCTCCTTATGAGAACGACATGCCCACCAGGAGATACTGTTAGGCTGTGACTTGATTGACAGGCTTGACTCCACCCCTAACCTACACTTTTATATCTTCAAGTTGACATGAAAATCATGCAGGATTATGTACAACAACAAAGAAGTTCACTTTGAAGACAAAGGTGTGCCTGACTCAAGCCATGGCATTTTCAGTCACCTCATATGCATGTGAAAAGTTGGACAACGAATGAGAAGGCCCGAAGAAGAGTTGTTATCTTTATATTATTGGTGAAGAAGAGAATGAGCCATCTGTCTTGGAGGAAGCTCTGCTGGAACGTTCCTCAGATGCAACGATGTCAAGGTTTCATCTCTTTTACTTTGATTTATCAAGAGGAACCAATCATGCTCTGCAAGGTAGAAGGTTAGCAAAAGAAGGGAGGAAGACCCTCAAGGACATGGGTTGATCAGCAACGATGGGTCCAAATAGACCAAGGATTGTGAGCGTGGTGCAGGACTCCCTGGCGTTTTTCATATCGTAGCTCAGTCAGAACCACCTCCATGACACCCAAAGACAGTACTCTGTGCTGTGCATACACCACATTTCATTTATCTGTGTTTATCCACATTTTGGTTCCCTCTTGCAACTCTTGTGAGTAGTGCCCTAAATGACCATCGATGGATGTGAGTTCTCAGCTGCTACATTTAGGGGCCATTTATTACATAGCAAAAGTTAGCTAGCACAACCTCCCATGGAAGCCTCTTGCCCCAAAATCTTTGGCCCAGGGTCTGCTTTGGAGGGTGGAGGAGAGGGAGGGGGACCTCAAGTTCTTACCAAAGTGCAGCACACATGAGCCACAATTCATGCGATGTGCAAGAGAGAAAAAGACGCTTTCTCTTTTAGTAATAATGCAGCTTAGCTTGTATGTCAAGGCTCCTTGAATTGGGATGCTTGGCGCATGACACCGATCTTCTTGGGAACCATCTCTGCAAACGTATCTCCTTTCTCAAGACTGTTAAAACTCCAGGAAGCTTAGCGTGAAGCTACATATCCACACAGGTATGGACACTTGTCTCCACCAATCTGCACTTCACTCATTCGGTCTTCACTCACTCGTGTCTTCCCGACATCATTCGTTCACCTCTGAGACTTGCTCGGGAGACTGGCTTCAGGTTAGCTCCCTGCACAGGAAGTGCTCTGGGGCTGCCTGTGGCTTCTACTGGCCAGAGATGCCGTGACTCATTTCCTTTATGAGTCCGGCCACCTCTTGAGGTTCTACAATGAGGAGGAGGGCACAAGGCCCTGGCGATTTTGAGCCTCCTTTGAAATATCTCTGGAGAACTACCATATTCTCACAGTTTTCTACCTTGAAAACAGAGTTCAGAACTTTCCTTCCTCACCTCTACCCGGCCCCCACCCCCACCCCCACCTCCTTCCACCAACCCCGGGTATTTTTATTCTGAAGGAGGTGGTGGGCAAGAGGGCACTGGGGTTGAGCTCCTTCTAAGTGAGAAAGAGATGGCGCAGAGACAGATTCAGGGGAGATGTGGCCGTGGAAGCAGACGTTGGAGTGGTGAGGGTGTTGGACTCAGTTCCAAGAACTGCCTGCAGCCTCTTGCTATTGTTAGGTGCTGGCCTCAAGCAATGCCTCGTACAACAGAACAAGCACCGCCCGATCGTGCACCCCCTTCACAAGGTTCCTATGTGTGAGGCCATTGCTGCGGCCACTGTGTCCACTCATGTCTTTGAGGGTCTTGGTTTTCTTCGCTGACCTTCTACTTGACCAAGCATGATCCCATTCTCCGGGACACTGGGGTCTTCTGATGGCCCGTCCAATGTTATTGTTGTTGCTGTTAGGTTTCTCAAGTCAGTTCTAACCCATAGCGACCTTGGGCACAGTAGAAAGAAACGCTACCTGGGTCTGCACCATCCTCACAATTATATCCAAGGCTCGAGCCTTCCTTTTTTTCCTTCTCCAGGGACTGGTCTCTCCTGACAACTTGTATGTAAGACAAGGTCTCCCCATCCTTGCGTCCCGGGACCACTCTAGCCGGACTCCTGAGACTGATGGTCTTGTCCTCTTAGCAGTCCCTGGATCTTTCAACATTCCCCAAGACTACGATTTGAGTGCATTGATTCTTCTTCGATCTTTCTTTTTTAATGCCCAACTTTCACACGTATAGGACACAATGGAAAATATGATGGCTTGGGGTCAGGTACACACTGGACCCTCAAAGTAGCATCCTTGCTTTTCAAAACTATAAAGAAGTTCTGGCCAGCAGATTTACACAAGGCAGTGTCTTTTGATCTCGTGACTGTGGAGTCACGCAAGACAAAATCCTTGACAGCTTCCATCTTTTCTCCATTATCCTTTTGGTCTTCTTGACATTGAGTTATGAACCTTATGGAAGGCTGAAATCCTTGATCGTCATCAGCAAGTGCTACAGGTCCAAAGTATGTCAAATCAAATCTCACAATATTGTCTTCATCAGAGTATTCCTACTAGAGGGGCTCTCAAATATGAGAAACTCAAAGAGAGTCTCCCCTGGGTCCTCTAGAAGAAGCCCGTCTGCTGACAAACTCTTTTTTATAGAAATAATTCATTTTATTTTGTGGCTGTTATTAAACTTATACACAGCAGAATACTCATCAATTCCACTTCTCCTTTGCAATTCCGTGACTGAATAATCACATTCCTACAATCATTCTCAACCCCCTTGTGTGACCTAACTCCCCCCCTCCCATTAAGATAAACTCACCAGCCCTTTCAAATATCCTGTCTAATCTTAGCTGTGTTGCTTCTTTTTTTTTCTTTTTTTAAATCATTTTATTGGGGGCTCATATGACTCTTACCACAATCCATGCATCCATATATCCATTCATTTTTTTTCTAGCACATTTGTACATTTGTTGCCATCATCATTCTCAAGACATTTTCTTTCTACTGCATTTCCTTTCTTTCTTTCTACTTGAACCCTTGATATCAGCTCCTCATTTTCCCCACCCTCCCTCATGAACAATTTATAACTTATTATTATTATTATTTATTTATTTATTTATTTCATGTCTTACACTATCTGCTGTCTTCCTTCACCCACTTTTCTGTTGTTTGTTCCCCTGGGAGGGGATTATATGTAGATAATTGTAATAAGTTCCCCCTTTCTACTCCACCTTGCCTTTCCTCTCCTGGTATCACTACTCTCGTTATTTGTCCTGAGGGGTTTATCTAGCCTGGATTCCTTGTGCTTCCAGCTCTGATCTATGCCAGTGTACATACTTTAGCTGAATTTGTTAGGTAGAATTGGGGTCATGATAGTGGGGGGGGATAAAGCATTACATTAGAGAACTAGAGGAAAGTTGCATATTTCATTGGTGGCATATTGCACCCTGAGTGGCTCATCTCCTCTCTAAGACCCTTCTGGAAGATATTGTCCAGCTGCCTACAGATGGACTTTGGGTCTCCACTGTGTACTCCCCCCTCATTCACAAGAATATGATTTTTCTTGTTCTTTGATGCCTAATACTTGATTCCATCGACACCTCGTGATCACAGAGGCTGATATGTTTCTTCCATGTGGACTTCGTTGCTTCTGAACTAGATGGCCACTTGTTAAACTTCAAGCCTTTAAGACCCCAGATGCTATATATATATTTTTTATAGCTGGGCACCATTGGACTTCACCCCCTTTGTCTTCAGTGATCTTGTGAGGAAGGTCAGCATCATGGAATGCCAATTTAATAGAAGAAAGTGTTCTTGTGTTAAGGGAGTGTTTGAATAGAGGCCCAATGTCCATCTGATATCTTAATATGAAGCCTATAAATATGCACATAGATCTATTTCCCCATGATATCTAAATATATTTACATATGTACATCCCTGTATTTAGACCTCTATAAATGTCCTTTGCTTCCTAGTTCTTTCCTCTATTTCCTTTAATTTCCTCTTGTCTCATGTTCAGCCTTCATTTGGGTTTCAGTAATTCCTCTTTGTTATATTGCCCTTGCTCAAGCCCTACCAGGCCTCCTACACTCTCCTCACCATCGATTTGGCAGCGTTTTTTGTTCCCTGGGGTTGTTAACACCTACTTCCTTTCCCCTTCTTCCCCCTCTCCCATGTCCCTACTAGAAACCGTGGGTCCCTTTGTTTTTTTCCTCCAGATTGCTTATCCAGCCTATCTCTTCTTGATAGATCTATAGAGAGTATAATACGCACACATAAAAAGACAAGACAGACCAAAACAAAGCACCAAAACAATGACAACAAAATGACCAAGAAAAAGAAAAGCCTGTAAGTAGTCAAGGTCTGTTTGTTGACCTTTAGGAGTGTTTTCCAAGTGAGTTTGGTGGAGTGCCATGCCCTAACCACATTCTAGTTTTGGTATTCCCTGGGGACTTTGTTGCTCTGCTCCCCTTCCTATGCGGGTGCACATCCTTAGGGCTTTGCCTCAGTGTGGTGGGGTCAGATAGGGTGCAATTCCTGCATGGTGTCTCCAGTGTTGTCTCCATAGTGCTATGGGTCAGTGAGGGATGTCGTGTTTCCTAGTGAGGTTGGCTCCATGTCCTCTCTGTGCTTTGGCTGCCCTGATGGGGAATATCATCGTAGCAGTCATGTGCTGATGTTAATTTCATGATTGAGATGTAGGGGTGGAGTCTGGCCTGTTCATCTGGAGTTAGCCATTGAGTAGCCAATGAGGCCTCCATGTGGGCATGGCTTTCTCCTGAGACTTCCGGGAAATCTCGTGATATTTCCCTCATGAAAATGAAACACTATCTCCCCAGTTGTGGGGAGTTAGTCTCAGAGACGATGAATCACGGACAAGATAAGATGGCGGCATCTGAGGAGCTGGAGAAGCCACATGGCTTGGCCCTGATGGAGCCAGACCTCTGAAGCTGGAGAGGCCACGTGGAGACCCCTGCCCGCATTGATTTGCTTCTGCCACCACTGAATGCTGTTGATGGACCCTGAGTCCTGGAAGGGAGGAGTCATGGGGAAACCCCTGCCAGCGCCAGGATTCTGCATCCACTGACCTGTGACTTCATGGGTCAGAAGGAGACATTATACACTGGTATCGGGCATATGGGCTAATATCGAACTTATGACTTTGAACTGGACTGGGTTGGGATGCTTTCTCAATGTTCCATTCTTTTTATATATAAACCCTTTCCTTATACCCATATGCTTGTCTATGAAATTTGTTCCTCTAGTCTACCTGGACTAACACAATCATCCTCAGGGCTTCGTGGGTCAAGATGTGCTCCACTCACCCTCTTCCTCTCTCTTCATTTGCTCCCATGTGCTCTGATCAGACATGTCCCTCTCCCAGAGATGGAGCTTCAGTGTTGTTCTCTGAAGTGAATCCTTCTACAAGGAGTGGGAACTGTCTACATGGCTGGGCCTGGGGCCAGCCCCTCAGACCTCTCTATTGGTTCCCTGCTTTGTGCCAATATGTTGCATTCACATCTTGGAGCACCAGGTTGAAGTCTGAGCCCGCTTTCCCTGTGGAGATATAAACAATACCCTCTTCTTGGGTGGATTAGTACCCTGTTCCCCTACTACATGTCTTTTTTCTCTCCCTGTCCCCACCCCATTTTAGTTGACTATCATATATATCCCTGGATTTGGTCTGGCCCCTGCCATACTACCTGGACCCCACACCAGGAATGTGTGTGTGTGTATGTGTGGCATCACTGCCCTGGTGGGAGTAGGAAGCCCAGCCTTGCTCCTGGAGAGCTGCTGCTGGATTTGAACTGTCAACCCTGTGAGCTGCAGTCCCACACACAACCACTATGCCACCAGGGCTCAGCCCCTGTCTCATTTCTTAGTGTATGTATTCCCTGCACCAAAGTTCTCAGGTGTGCCCCAATTCTTTCATTCATTGCCCTAATAGTTTGGGGTTTTATCTCATGGTCTTTGATTCACCTTGAGTTTATTCTTGTGCATGAAGTGAGATAAGGGTCTTGACTTCATTTTTCTGAAGGTAGATATTCATTTTTCCAATCCCACTTATTGAAGAGAACATCTGTTTCCCATTTGATATTTTGGGAGCCCTTATCAAAGATAAGTTATCTGTATGCTGATGGTCTTATTTCTGGGTTTTCAATGATTTTCCATTGGTTTGACTATCTGTAATTATATCAATTCCATGTGTTTTTGACCAGTGTGGCTGTATAATATATGCTAAGTCAGGTAAAGCAAGCCCTGCCAATTTATCCTTCTTGAGGAACTCTCTGCTAAATCTGGGATTCTTATCTCACCATAAGAACTTGATAACCAGTTTTTCCATTTCTTTGAAGAAAGATGGTAATAATTATATCAGGATTGCATTTAACTTATATAGTGCCTTGGGCAGAACTGACATCTTTGCTTTATTGAGTCTTCCAATCCACAAGCATGGGATATGCTTCCATTTGTTGAGGCTGTTCATGGTTTATTATAGTATTGTTCTATAGTCTTCCTTATACAATTTTTGGGTCTTTTTAGTCAGGTATATCCCTAATATTTCCATTTCTGCTTGGCTATTATGAAGGGTACCACCTTTTATTTTATCTCCTCTTCTGTGGTCTTGTCTGATGCGTATAGAAGTCCGATCTACTTCTGTTTGTTGATTTTGCATCCTGCCATTCCGCCATATTCCTCTGTTGCTTCCAGTACTCCTCTTGGGGAACTTTTGGGAATTTTCATATATAAAATCATATCACCCGGGAACAATGACAATTTCACCTCTTCTTTCCCCAGGTGAATACCTTTGTCTTTTATTTGTCTTATGCTGCTAGCTAAGACCTCCAGTACAAAGTTAAATAAGAGAAGGGACAAGGCGCATCCTTGTCTGGTCCCCTTTTTCAGTGGGATTGTTTTTGTCTTTTCTCCATTGACTACCATATTAGCTGTTGATTTTTCATATATAACTTTTTAATAATGAGGAATCTTCCTCCCATTCCTATCTTCTTGAGTGTCTTACAAAGGAATTGGTGCTGGGTGTTGTCAAATGCTTTTTTTTTTTTTGCATCTATCCATATTATCATGTGGTTCTTGTTTTTTTTTTTTTTTCATGTCGATATGGTGAATAATACTAATGGTCTTTCTTATATTGAACTACCCCTGCATCCCTGGTATGAATCCCATTTGGTCTGGTGAATTATTTTGTTTCATACACTGTTGTATTCTATTGGCCAGTAATTTTTAAAGGATTTTTGTATTGATGGTCATTAGGAACATTGGTCTGTTGTTCTTGATTCTTGTGGTATCCTTGCCCAGTTTCAGTATCAGAGTTATACTAGCTTCACAGAAGGAGTTTGGGAGTTTGCTGTCATTTTCTGTGTGCTGGAAGAGTTTGGGTAGGATTGGTGTCAGTTCTTCCCTCAATGCTTGGTAGAATTCTCCAGCCATCTAGTCTGGGTTTTGGTGGTGGTGGTGGTGGTGGTGGTGGTGGTAATCCCTTGATAATCTTGTCTATTTCTTCCATTGCTTTGGAACTGCTGAGATTCTTGATGTCCATTGGGGGATATTCTAGAGAGGGATTGTTTTTCCAAGAATCTGTCCGTGCCTTCCAACTTGTTGAATTCATTGGAGTACAGTCCTTTGCAGTACTGTGCAATTATCCATTTGATTTCATGAGCGTCTGTTGTGATGTCCCCTCTTTCATCCCTCATCCTTCCTATTTAAATTTGTTCCTTACTTTCTTTGATTGGGTTTGCCAGCAGTCTGTCGAGTCTGTTAATCCTTTCAAAGAACCAAATTTTAGCAGCTTTAATTTTCCCCATAGTTTTATTATTTTCCCTCTCCTGAAACTCAACCCTGATTGGTATTATTTCTTTTCTTTTGCTATTAGTAGGATTGTCCTGTTGACTCTGCTCTAGTTGCTGCAAATTTTGTGCCAGCACATTAATCATAAGTCTCTCTGCCTTGTTCATAGGTGCATGTATTGCTATGAAACTTCTTCTGATGATTGCCTTTGCTGTGTCTAATAAGTTTTGATATCTCATGTCTTGTCCTCATTGGTTTCTAAGAAACTCCTAATTTCATCTCTGATCTGGGGCAGTATACAATCTTTTTGAAACAGAGTTATTCATCTTCTAATTGTCTGCCCTTGTTTTCTTCACCTTCCTTTGTGGATTTTTTTTGTTTTGTGGCATAGTGGTCAGACAGAGAGGTCTGTGCTTCAATTTATGCAGATTTGACTTATGCTCCAGCATATTGTCTATCTTCAAATATGTGCCATGTGGGCTTGCAATGAATGTGAGCATTTTTTATTAGGGTGAAGAGCTCTGTAAATATCTATCTATCATGTCAAATTCTTTCATTGTCGTGTTTAGATCACTACCCTCCTTGTTGGGTTTCTTTCCCTGTCATCTAGCTTTCTCAGAGAGTGGTGTGTTGAAGTAACCTACTATAATTGTTGAAGCTATGATATTTTTTCATCTTTTGGAGCATTTGGTTGACATATTTAGTGGGTCTTTCTTTGGGAAATATATGTTTTAAAATGCTTAGTGATTCTTTGTCTACCATTCCCTTGAGCATTATATAGTGTCCCTCCTTATCTCTTTTTATGTTCTAGCCAAGATTAGGATTGCAACCCCTGCTTTGTTTTAAATTGCTGTTTGCTTAGGATGCCTTTCCCCAGCCTTTGACTCTCAGCCTATTTTTGTCTGCAGCCTTGAGATGTGTCTCCTGTAGACAGCAGATTGATGGGTTGTGTTTTCAAAGTCAGTCTTCTAGCCTCAGTCTTTTAATGCATGAGTTCAGTCCATTAATATTCAGGGTTATTACAACTATCTGTGAACTTTGTGATGCCATCTTATACCTTTTGTTTGGGTTTTTTCCTATCTCCCTTCTTGTCAGTGTGTTGTCCATGTGTGTTTGTGTGTGTGTTTCATTCTTGACTCCCTTCCACCCTTAAGCCAATGCTATCTTGCGGACTGTTTTTTCTTTGTTGCCCTCTGGCGAGGTTGTTCTACATGGCGATCTCTTATTTTTGCTTGGTGAATACTATTCTTCAGCACATACTGGGTCCGCAAGGATCTGTTGTAGGACTGGGTTTCTTTTAAGGTATTCTTTGAGCTTTTCCTTATCTGGAAAGACTCTTACATCTCCATCTATCTTGATAGATAATTTGGCTGGGTAGAGTATTCTTGGGTTTGTGCTATTGTCCTTCAATTTTTTGGAATATGTTACTCCACCCTCTCCTCTTCTTCCGTGTCTGCTGATAGGTCTGAGCATATTCTTGTTTGGGAACCTTTATATGTGATTACTTGTTTTTCCCTAGCTGCTCTCATGATTTTCTCCTTTTCCTCCAAGTTGAATAATTTAACTATCATGTGTACTGGTGACTTCTTGGTATTCAGCGTCGATGATATTCTTTCAGCATCCTGAATGGTTGCCTGATTTTCATCCATTAAACTGTGGAGGTTTCCTCCCAAGAATTCTCTCACTAATTTTGCAGATGACGTCTTCATTGTGTCTTCCTCGGGTGATCCAATGATTCTGATGTTGTTGTTCTTCATAGCATCAGACGTAGCACTTGGATTTTCTTCAACTTCTTTGATGATCCTATGAGATTCTTGTTCACATTTGTTAAAGTCTGTTTGTCTGTCCTCTAGGTCACTGGTGTAGTTCTATGCCTTCTCCAGTTGGTTGGTGAAGTCCATGAGTCTGTTATTGGTTTTTGTTATCTCATCCCTAAGTTCTTATATTTCTCTTTGGTGTATGGTCCGTGTCTCCTCTAGCATTTCATCCATTTTCAGTATTGTTTTCCTCATATCCTTTATGATTCCAAGCAGCATTCTGAAAATTCCTTTCTGTGGCAGATCAATGTCTGCTTCTCCTGTGCACGCCATTAGATTCAGGACATCTTCTGACGTTGCCTTTTGTTTCTCTTGTTTTTTCTTTGAGGTCGTTGGATGTGGTAGCTGTTTGCAGTGCGTTGTTTTAGAAGAGCCAGGTGCCATTTCCCAAAGAGTTGAAGAGCACTGGCTTTCTCTGGGAGAGTCAGAAGAATGCTTCTTCAAACTGCCTGCAGCTGATTGCACTTTGAAATTGGCCTACTGCTTTACCCTCATGTGACTTCACTCTTTCCCTTGTCAACCAGTATTCTGGTATTTGGAGGGCAGGTTGGATGGTCCTCTCAGGGAATGCTGGTTGGGCAATTGTGGGCCTTCAAGAATGTTGTTGCCCTGGGTGATCTCGCAAGAAGCAGAGATGGTTTGCTCACGGCAGCTTGGTGTGCTGCAGAGGGCATGTGGGGGTGCCTACTGCAACAGGAGTGCCACAGAAGGCAGGAAGAAGTCGGGCAGGATTTCCCCCCAAGTAAGGTGGGCAGGATTTCCCCAGAGTAAAGTGGGCAGATTTCCCCAGAAGAAGGTGGACAGGATTTCCCTGGAGGAAGGTAGGTGGGCTTTCCCCAGCCTCAGGTTATACTGCAGATGGTGAAGCTCTCCCAGCTGAGTTGAGCACTGTTGTAAATGCCCTAGGCTAAAGGAGTGGCCAGGGGGTTGCTGTGGCTTGCGAGATAAAAGGGAAGAGAAAAAACACATCTTGCTGGAACTGTGGTGGCAAAGAAGAGAGAGAGACAAAAGTAACTATATAGCTGAGCACCAATTCCTGGCCATGGGGATAAAGGGGTTTAAACCCTGCCCCAAGGCAGCAAGCTGCAGTTGTACTGAGATAAAGTTCTCGGCCTCCACTGTGGTAAGCCAAAAACCCCCAGCTTCTCAAAGCCTATTGGATCTGTGCCTGCTTATCTTTATGACGCGCCTCCTGCAACTCGACAGTGTGGAATTTCCCTCTTAGTGGCTTTCCTGTGCTGATTTTTGTGGAGTCCCTCTGGTATGTGTTACTCAGGCACCATCTTGCCAGAAATCAGCTGTGCTGTTTCTTCTGATCTCATACAGTCAGTTCATCGAAGAGCACAACACTTACAACCGGATATTCTCTGCTCATTAAGCTAACCTCGTGTTTGGATTTAAGTGTGTTGATATCTCGATTTTAGCTTAGTGCAACCGATTTTGAACTTCTTATCCACGTGCTATTGTGTAGTTCTCGAAAACTCACTGCCATTGAGTTGATGCTGACTACCAGTGGCCTTATAAGGCAGGTTAGAACTTTCCCTGTGGGCTTCCAAGACTAACTCTTTTGGGAGTAGAAAGCCTCGTCTTCTTCCCATGGGTCAGCTGGTGGATTTGAACTACTGACTTTGAAGTTAGTAGCCCAACAGGTAACCACTATGCCACCAGGGTTCTTTTGTTGTTGTTGTTGTTGTGTTAATTACCATCAAGAAGACTCTGGCTCATGATAATCTTATGGAAAACAGAACAAAGCATCACCCAGTGCTGCACCACCTTCATGGTCAGAGGTATATTTGAATAAGTTGTTAATGCTAGTGTATCACTTCATCTTATGGAAGCCTTTCCTCATGTTTGCTGACCCTCTGTTACTCTACACAATGTTCTTTCCTAGAGATAAGTCTTCACTGATGACATGTGCAAAGTCATTGAGCCTTAACCTCCCCAGCCTCTCTTACGGGGAGCATCCTAACTGCACTTCGTCTAAGACAGATCTGTTCATTCTTCTGGCAGGACATGACATATTCAGTATCCTTCTTCAACACTGCAGTCCCATGGAATCTATTCTGAACCCCATAACTATCAGATAATAGATTTGTGTTGTTTTCAGCCACTAATTTTTCTATAATTTGTTACAGTGACACTTGGAAATGTTGAGCAAGCTACTTGTTGCTTTCTTCTTTAAAAAAAAAAAAAAAGAAATGAAGGCTGTTGGAATGAGTTCCAACCTCCGCTGCTGCATCTCAGTCTAGCATCCTTAGCAGGCATTAATAAATCCCTTCTTACTATCCAGATCTGTGTTGGAGGGAGAATAAGCAGAATGCTTCAGAATTATGACAGTGAGGCTTCATCTCATATGCTTTAGATGTGTGGTCCGGAGAGACCAGTTCCTGAAAAGAGGCTTCAATGGAAACCTGGTTGTCATGTTTTTGATCCTTGACACGTGAATCTAATCACTTCCATTCTATGTGTAATAGAATATTTTGTTTAACTTACTAACTTGAACTTACCCAGAGTTTGCTGCAGCCTGACCAATCCAGTGATTTCCAAGTGCCAAGAGCTTAGCATCAATCATCTATCTGTATCTCACAAACACCCTGGAGCATCAAAGCAATAGGCATCCTTGTCCCCTGGTGACAGATGAGGAAATAGACACAAGGAGATTAATTCAAAGTCCTTCAATTTGTACATGGTGGAGTCTTTACTCAGAGAAATTTGTTATACGTCCATCGGCAATCGATGGACCTTAGTTTCTTTCTGTAAGTATATATACTGACTGCCATCCAGTCAGTGTTGACTCATAGGGAGACCCTGTGGGTTTTTGAGACCGTAGTTGTTTACAGGAGTAGAAAGTGCACCCTTCTCCCATGAAGCTACTGTTGGTTTTGAACTGCTGACCAGGCAGATCACAGCTCACCACGTAACCACTGCAGAGCAGAGATGATATATAGGTGGGAAGGTTGGTAGGTAGATAGGTAGATATGAATATCACATGATAGAATTTTGCAGAGCCAATGGTTTCTTCTTTACAGATATCTTTTGTCAACAACACAAACAGTGACTTCTCCACATGGAATACACAGAAATCAAGTTAACTACCTCTATGGGAAGAAACAACGGAGAAGTTTCATATCAGCAGCTAGATAGACAAACAAAATAATTAAAGAGTAGATGGATGGATGGATGGATGGATAGATGGATACACATGAATGCATTTAATGTTTCTTCATTACATTTAATATTTGCTACATGATTGTGAAAATAACCTTTACCAGGTAAAAGAAGCTCTAGCCTATTTCTAATTTGTTAAGAAATCCTTTAGGATCTTGAGTAAATCTTGGATTTTGTTGAATATTTCCTCAGAATCTCTTCAGGTGTAGGATCTCTTCAGAGTTTAAGATTATACCTATTGTGCATCTATTTTTGATTCAGTTTTAGGAAGCTAATTATTTCTAGAAATTTGGCTACTTTAAGCACATGTTCACAATTACTGGTGAACAGATGCTACATGACTAAAAAATAGTTCGTTATAATGTCTTACTGATGTACCAATTCTGTGGCCACTATAATTATGTTCCCCTTTTGTCATCATTTTTCTAATGTATATATTTTTAATTTCCCCTTGATCTGTGTAACCAGGCTTTTAGCTACCTCTCCATCCTTTATTATTTTTCCCCAAAGCCATTTTATTGGGAGTTAATAAAGGTGTCATATCATTCCATCGTTCAATCACATCAAGCAGCATAGTACAATAGCTACCACAATCGGCTTCAAAGCAGTCTTTTCCTTCTTGACCTCCTTAACATCAGCTCCCTTTTGCCCACTTTCCCCACCACCATTACCACTGTACCTCTCAGACACCCTTAATTTACCTGCTGCCCTCTAGGTCCCTCAGTCCTGTCTTTCCTTCTTTAAAAAACAAAAAAACCTCTTATACTTTCTATTGTAGGCTTATTTTCTAAAATTTTCCCTGTGATTTTAATTATTTCTGAATTTATGCTTTAGATGAGTTTATTATATCACCTCCGCCCTCATGCCCTTAACGTGATGTCTAGCTCATTGGTTTCATACAAAACTAAAACTTTCCTCTATGCGTTGCTCTTGTTATTTCCTCCGGTTTCACAGGTGCTATTTTTATGCACCCTGGCCAGTACCAGCTCTCCACCAACGCTTTCACTGCAGCTTGGACTCCATCCCTTACTGCCATTTGTTATCACATGCTAGCTCCCGCGAAGACTGAGTGTTGATGAGTTCTTTGGGGGACAGTGACTCTGTATATTGCGTACGTCTTCTGTTGATGCTTCCGGCAATTGTTTACTATTTTGCTCATAGAATCCTTCAGTATTGCCCCTCGAGTGGCCGGTGTGTAAATTTGAAGAAATCTTAGTTCTTCTTGAGTTATTGCAGCGTATGAAGTCCAGGTCTTTGCACAATTCTATTATTTTACTTTGTTTTCTCAAGCCAGCCTTTCTGAGAGCTTGTTTCGCCCCATGTGTCATTTCTTCCTTTCACTTTAGCTTCCTGACACCCAAGTTTCACATTCTATTCTGACATTCCCCTGGGGCTTTCGTTTCGTTTCTGTGCTTCTATGGCCATGTCATCCCACAACTTGTCTAAGACCAGCATCCCCACAACTGGACCCAGAGGTACCATCCTGAGAGGTGGAGAAAAGATTGACGTTGATGAGGATTTTGTCTTGTTTGGGTCCAACAGACAATGCTCATGGAAGCAGCAATCAAGAGGTCAAAAAAAGGAGCTGCATTGGGTATACCTTCTGCACAAGACTTCTTTGGTGTAGTAAAGAGCAAGGACATTACGTTGGGGGCTAAGGTGCACCGGACCCAAGCCACGGCACTGTCAATCACTTGACAATCTATGGTTCTCAACCTGTGGGTTGCGACCCCTTTGGGGGTCGAACGACCTTTTCATTACAGTCGCAGAATGACAGTGATGAGGTAACAGCGAAAATAATGTTATGGTGCAGGGGGGGGTCACCACCCCATGAGGAACTGTACTAAAGGACCGCATTAGGAAGGTTGAAACCACTGCCTTATATGAACGTGAACATAAAAGCACCAAGTAAGAAAGAGTGAAGAACCGATGCCTTTGAATCATGGGGTTGGCAAAGAATACTACATCGACCCGTTCTAGAAGAATTACAGCCAGAATGCTCCTTAGAAAGGAGAATGGTGAAACTTTCCATGAGCTTTGGGCCTATGATCAGGAGGGGCCTTCTCTCTGGAAAAGGACATCATGTAAGGCAGCCAAAGAAGAGGAAGGCTGTTAAGGAGATTAATTGGCACAATCGTTACACTGAGTTCAAATTAGAAACAATCTAATTTGGGCGGGGCTCGGGTCTGTTGTCCACAGGGTCACCGTGAGTGGGCACAGACGGAATGTGACCCAGCATTTCATGGACTGTCTCCACGGTGTTCACTCCTGGAGATGGCCTTTGTAACGGCCATGTGCTTGATGTCAATTTCATGATTGGGATGTAGGGGTGGTGTCTAGCCTGTCAATTTGGAGATAGCCAATGAGTAGCCAATGAGGCCTCTGTCCGGGCATGACTTTCTCCTGAGAATTCTGGGAAGTCTCGCGATATTTCCATTGTGGAGATGAGAGACCATTTTTCCCAGTTGTTGGGAGTCGCTCAACTGACAAGACAAGATGGCAGCGTCCGAGGAACCGGAATAGCTGGAGGAGAAGCCCCATGGCCTTGCCCTGATGGAACCAGACCTCTGAAGCCGGAAACACCACAGAGAGACCCCTGCCAGTGCTAAGATGTTTCTATCACCATTGGATACAGTGGATGGAACCTAAGCCCTGGAAACGAGGAGCCATGAAGGGACGCTTGTCAGCACTGGAACTCTGCACTCACTAACCTGTGACTTTGTGAGTCAGAAGGAGATTTTATAGACTGGTATCGGGCATATGGGTTAATATTGGACTTATGACTTTGAGCTGGACTGGGTTGGGATGCTTTCTCAATGTTCCATTCCTCTTGTATATAAACATTTCCCTTATATCCATATGCGTGTCCATGAATTTATTTTTCTAGTCTACCCAGGCTAATACAACACTCATGTGACTCCCCATGACCTTTTGTGAATAGGCCCTTTAAGCCTTTCCCATGCACATCTACGCTCTTTGAGTCTGTTTGTTATCACTGACACAATTCCCACACGTGTCCTAGAACGTCACAAAGCTTTCTGATCTCTGGTTAAAAAGGAAAGAAGAGAGGGAAAACCTCATGGGGGGTGGGGGGACCTTCCTTTTTCCTCGATAGTCGTTAAAGACAAAACAAAACAAAAAACCATACATCATCCGGCATCATTAAACTAAACCAGAAAACCAATTCTGACTCATGCTGATCTGAGAGATCAGGGTAGAACTGCCCAAAGTGGGTTTCCCAGACTGTAGCTCTTTTTTGCCCCCTGGTCTACTATTACTTATTTTGACAATATTTTCAACTTACTGTCTATATTCTTGTGTAAGCTCAGTTTTTCCAGCATGTTTTAATGTGGTGTTTGTGGTAAAATTAGGTGCCTTGGCTGATATTCGGGGCGGCTTTTACTCAAGTATATACGGTAAACGCTATTCACACTGAACATGTATGGCATCGGAACCTGCCCATATATGAAATTTAAGAAGCCCAAGCTATCCCAACTTTGTTCAAAGCAAAGCTGTGCTGTAGACTCTTGTGATGTTAACAAAGCCAAGAAAAGCACCCCTCAAACCATAATGTTACAATTTCTTTGTTCACCTGGGTTATGCGTTGGTTTAAATGTTAAGACTTCACACAGGCATAACTATGATGCTGTAGATATTCTTTAGAATATGCAATTCTTAAGCTTCATATCTACACAAATGTATTAGGAGAGTTCAACATTTCCAACACAATAACATAACCCAAAATTTAGTCATAATTTTCTTTTCATTACCTATCATTTCATCAACCAAAGACAAGTCTTTTTTTAAATCATTTTATTGGGGGCTCATACAACTCTGACAAGTCTTTAATAAATTACTTCAAATTAACTAGCTGGTCCTCTTAGAAAAAGAAAACTGTTTACTTATTTCTTTTTGATGGGGGCAAATGCAAATGAGAACTGAGACATTCCCTTCACATTTGGATTTAATTTAGATTTACTAACTAAAAAAAAAAGTCTTGACATTAACAAGTTGCTAGTTCACCGTTTGGAACCAGTGAAGCATCAAAACAGACAATAATTTTCATCTTTGTATTAATGCTATTATTTTCTCCTTAATGTTGTTTTTGTTTTTGTTTGTTTGGTGGCGATGGTAGTGGTAGTGGTTGGCTGGTGTTCCCAGCTGGTGAAGCACAGAGGAGTGGATGCATAGAGACAATAACTGATACAATGGTTTATTGGCGATGTTGAGGGGGAATGGAGGATGGAGAGGGTGAGGGGATTTGAGGAATAAACAATGAATGTAGGAGGGAATAGCGAGAATTGCAACTGGTTGTGATGATGTATATGCAACTCTTTTTAAAGCCATTTAACAATGGAAGTGTATGATATACGAACATCATACAAAAAAAAACTACTAAAAAACAAGCAAACAAAAGGACCATTGGTTGCCAGGTGGGAAAGAGGAAGAGTTGTTGCTTAGGGGGCACTGAGTTTATGTGAGTGGTGGTGGAATAATTTGTAAAAGGATAATTTGTAAAATAATGATTGTACAACAAAAAGAGTATAAACAATGGCATTGCATTATACACATAAAAGGTGCAGAATTGGAGAAAGTTTTGCTGTGTATATTTTTGCCACACTTATGGAAAAAAATAATTGCGTGAGTAACAATGAGTACAAGGAAGAAAAGTGTTCTAGAATTGAAGGTGGTGATCATTGCACAACTCTTCCTGATATAATGGAATTTTTTAAAATTTTATGGCAATGTGGATGAAGTGCTATTAAAACTTTTTTATAAAAAAATACAATAAGGTAAGATTAGAGGTCATTTAATTTGGATTTGACATAACTTGACAGGTGCTTTTCCTCTTGCTGGCTTCACATCAAGCCATAGTCATTTCAGTCAGTGTTTGGCAGCTCTTAACTTAATAACAGCCTCTGCACTTTTATGCAGCATACAAGACTAACAAGAGAGCTTTTACAACGAAGTCTTCTGACACTGCCTTCACAGACTGGAAACTGTTCGATATTCACCAAAAGAGGGCCCCATCTACTCAGAGAGCTTGGTCCTTTGCCTCAAGGACAAACTCCTTCGCATTGGATTCAGGTTGTGAACACCATCGCTCTTGACCACAGGAGCTTCCAACAAAGAGCCCTCACTGACAAGATCTGGGGTTTGGTCCCTAGTTTGTGGAAGATCTCCAGCTGGAATAGACCCTTCCTGTTGTGTTCTTCCTCCTCTTTCAGCATGTCTTGGGAACAGTGTCTGATAGCGTCCTCTTCCCATGACACCTCTTCTCTGTGCCCGTCGAATTCCTCTTCCTTTTTCATCCGCATGCGCACTGCCAGCGATTGGCACCTGCATGAGAATGACCGTTTAGAAGCACATCTTCATTGATGGTGCCCGGGCTGGCACTGCTATGACTTGAATCTTTCATGGCTGGCATTAGTTGGCTTTTTTTTTTCCTTTTAGCTCATAGCGTGGCAGCAGGGATGGCAGCCAATGAATCCTGTGGGCCCCCGTGGATCTTTACTGGAATTGAAAGCCTCATCTTTCTCCACACACAGACTGGTGGTTTCAAACCAATGACCTTGCAGATCCCAGTCCCATGCGAAAACTCTGCGCCAAGGAGGCCGTCTCATGGAACGAAACAAAAGCAGCAAGTTCACTGCTATGGAGTCAATCCCAACTCAAATGGCCCTCTAGCGTAAAGCAGAACAACCCCGGTGAGTTTGAGACTGTAATGCGTCTGGAAGTCGAAAGTCCCGCCTTGAAAACTAGGTTTGAAAAAAACTATTCTGATTGCTATCCTTGAGAATAGTCACAGGAAAAAAATAAAATAAAACATCAATTGAGTGCTCTCTACGCATTCGGTCTAGTGATATTAATTACATTTTCTGAGCCTTGCAGCTATTTCCACATTTCTTTTTCGAGCTCTTTCACAAACCCACGGCCCTCCAACGTTCCTTTCTAACCCTCTGTGCTTGGTGCTGTCAATTTGATCCCATGTAGGTAGATCTTAAATGAACACAATGTTCAAAGCAGACAGTCTTAACTAATTAAGCGAAACTATTCCTTGTTTTTCTTTAAACAAGGCCTCAACCCGATTTAGAGGTGTTCAGTCATTATCATTGTGAGCAAGGGCCAAGACTGCGTCGCACAGGGACCAAATCTGTGGTAGGGCTATCTTGATGTCGGCTTTGCCCTGTTCAAAGATGGCTGCCAGTCTCGGTGTTTCCAGTGTGTTTTTGCTCTCTTGTACCCTGCTAATCATAGAATCCCCCGCAACCGGATCCTAAAACTTTTTGGAGGAAGAGACATGGCAGGACTTCTGGATCGCAGCGTTTCTGGGGGATGCTGAAAAGCAACCCACCATCCCAGCAAGTAGTAGGCGGCCACCTTTGAACAGGGCATAGCTGTTGGCTTCCAGGTGTTGTTCAGGGCCCTCAACTTGGTTCCATCTCATAGCAACCCAAGGGACGACAGGTGAAACACTGCCTGGTCCCGTGCTGTCACAATGCTTCCCACGCTTCATGCAGCCACCGTGGGACATCCTCCAAGGGAATGCCTCCTTTTCACTGCGCTTCTATTTTATCAAGCATAGCGGCCCTCTCTCATAACATGGGGTCTCCTCATAACATGTCCAAAGGTTGTAAGATGAAGTTTCTCCATCCTGGCCTCCAAGGGGCACTCTGGCTATACTTCTTCCCAAACAGATTTGTTTGTCCTTTGGGCAGGCCCTGGGATTTCCAAGAGTCCAACCCCGCATCGCAATAAAGAATGTATTGCTTCCCCTTTGGTCTTCCTTATGCAACGTCCCACATTCAACTCATATGAGACCATTTAAAAGACCGTGGCTTAGGCCAGGGACACCTCAGTCTTCCAAGGAGCCTCCCACCTTTCCATCATTCTGAAGAGGTCTTGTGATCTCTGGATGATTGCTTCCACGAACACTGACTGTGGATCCAAGCAAGACAAAAATCCTTGACAATGTCAATCTTATTTCCATTTATCATTGGTCTAGTGGTGAGGTTCTTGATCGTCTTTCCATTGTGTCATAAGCCATGCTGTCCTTGATGCAAAATACCACAAGCAATAGATCTGGCTGCTATGAAATGCATACACAGTCCTTGCTTGTGATGGCAATTATCTCTCTCTCTCTCTCTCTCTCTCTCTCTCTCTCTCTCTCTCTCTCTCTTTTCCCCCCTCTCTCTCTCTTGCAAAAGCCACACCCCCCAAGGAGGCGTCATCAAGCTGCAACCTAAATGATTGGATTCAGGTTAGATCCTGCTGCTTCCCTTACCCAGGAGTGTCCAGTTGACATGACCCCTAACCATCCCACTGGTTAAGAAACCGGTTTGTTTTGCTTCGCTCTCTTAACTGTTTTTTGCCCGGGAAACACTTAAATTGACATATGTTTTTCAAAATGATAAGTTCTTGCACGTGCCGCCTCGGCACTGTTACTCTTTGGGGCCCACATGGTTCCGTGCACTGCGGGGTACTGAGCAGCCTCTCTGATCTCCACCCACTGAACCCCAGTAGCACCCCTTGTCTAGTCAAGGCAACCACAATTGCCTCCAGACTAAGAGAGCTGAGGAGTCTACTGGCGATCGGTGTTGGACACAAGCACAAGCGCACTGCCATTGAATCCATTCCGACACATGGGGAGTCTACGGGATAGGATGGAATTGCTCCTCTGGGTTTGCAAGCCTGTAACGCTCTCTTTACAAATAATAATAATAATAATAATAATAGGGTTAATGAAATAGAATTCACATACAATGAAACTCGGTGGTCTAAACACCTCATGAAGAGTTGTGCAATCATCACCACCATCCATTTTAGGACATTTTCTTCATGTTTGCATTCATCATGGTTAGCTTCACAAACACACCCCTATCTCCCGCGTCACCAGTCTAAGAAGCTATTAATGCGGTTATGGCCTCTACAGATCTATCTTTCCTGGATTTCATATGCATGCCACCCAGCTATTGATCTCATAACTGCGTCTTCCAGGAACATTGATTATGGGTCCAAGCATGAAAAAAAATTCTTGACAACTTCCATCTTTTCTCTGTTTATCACGAGGTCATCAGTTGGTCCCGTCATGGAGATCTGGGTCTTCTTCACATCAAGTTGTCGTGATATCAGTGTGGCTTTAATGGGTTAAATAGATTGGATCAAATGAAACACAGTCTTTTAAGAATATTAGAATTGAAAGTCAAACAAAATTCTTGGCGAGATCGTTTCCTTATGTTTTCCATCCTAAGTCTTAAAAATATAGAGGGCAGGGTGGGGTGTGGAGGGAACCTGATACCAAAGGTTCAAATAGAAAGAAAATGCTTTGAAAGTGACCATGGCAACCTGTGTACAAAGGTGCTTGACACAATGGAGGGATAGATGGATTGTGACATGAGCCCCCAATGCAATGATATTTTTAAAATCTCGGGTGCATTTTGCACGGACCCAAACAAAACCCAAATACCCCAAGAAGCCACATTCTGTGAATAAGAGTGGGACATCAGGGTGGGAGGAGGGGTCATGATGAGCAGCCTACGGTGGACAGATGACTCAATCTGATATGGGTAAAACCCAACCCGCTGCTATTAGAAAAGCGATCGCCAGGCCTCTCTTCTGAGGCACTTGGTTCGCAGCTATGCTGAGCTGTGTCCCTCACTCAGAGACTACTGAAAAATGTCTGGAGGTGCTGATGGATGCTCCCCAGAGGAAGCAAAGCGACTACCATCGAGATCCAATTGAGCCAGCTGGCATACGCTGAGCTTCCTGTCTGAAGCGTTGGAAAGTCCCACCTTCCTACAAATTTCAACTGGAAGCATTTATTCAATGGTGTTATGATCCCTTCTTTGATGTCCCACCATAGACAGTGGTTCTCCACCTTCCTCACGCCGCGACCTTTAATCCAGTTCCTCATGTTGTGGTGACCCCCCCCCCACACACACACACACACACACAACCATAAGATTATTTTCCTTGCTGCTTCATCCCTGTCATTTCACTACTTTTATGAATCGTCATGTAAATATCTGATATGCAGGAGGGATTTCCATTGCTACACATCAAATATAATTAAACCAAAGTGACAAATCGCAAAGCAATACGTAATCATATATTGTGAAATATTTATGTGTTCTCCGATGGTCTTAGATGACCCCTGTGAAGGGGTCATTCGATCCCCCCAAAGGGGTCGCTATCCACAGGTTGAGAACTGCTGCTGAAAGACCTTTTGTGGCAGTGTAACTTATGACCCCCTGAGAACGTCAACCTTTGAAAATACTTCCCTGGCATCTTCTCAATGGTTCCATTTTGGTTCTATTTTGCACTGTTTTGGTGCATATGCCTTACATGTGGCTAGGAGCTCGCCTACCAAGCTCAACTGTCTCAAGCTTCCCTAACTTTTTGTTTTGTTTTGGGGGGAAGCAATCACTGCCTTCTGGTGGGAGGCCCAGCCTTGCTCCTGGAGAGCTGCTGCTGGATTTGAACCGCCAAGCCAGTGGGCCGCGGTGCAGTCCCGCACACAAATACTACACCACCAGGGCTCAGCCCTTTCCCTAACTTTTAATCTATGTGAACTATCAGTTCCAGGGGCCTCAGACTAGATTCCAAATTTTCTTGTTGGCAGGTGTGGTCGTGTCACTTCCAACCCACAGAGACCCAGTGATGACAGAACGTTCTCCAACCCGTGGTCCTGCCCTGTCCTCCTCTCATGGCAGGCAACGTATCAGTCCGTCTTGTCAAGGACCTTCCTCTTTATCGCTGCCCCTGCACTGCACCGAAGCATGAGTCTGATGCCTACCGACTCTATTGAGCAGACCAGAATGGCCCCTGTGGGCTTCTGATACTGTACCTCTTTACAGGACTAGAAAGCTGAAAGCAAAGACAGACTAGGAAGAAAGACCTGGCGATCTGAGTCAGAGCACTGTTCGATCCTGCACGTGCAGTGGAGCCCCCTTGGTGGGAAGGCATGCAAAAAATGCCGCAACTGCAACAATGTAGCAATGTCGTGTCAGCCATCACTGTCTTTTTAAGTGCAGCCCTATCATCGGACCCATCTTGTGTGAGTCCAGGTAGACTAGAGAAACAAACTCATAGACGTGCATATGGATATAAGGGTATGGTTTATATGTACAAGAGGAATGGGACATTGAGAAAGCATCCCAACCCAGTCCAGTTCAAAGTCATAAGTCCCATATTAGCCCATTTGTCCGATATCAGTCTATAAAGTCTCCTTCCAACTCACGAAGTCACAGGCCAGTGGGTGTAGAATCCCAGTGCTGGCAGGGGGTCTCCCCATGGCTCCTTCAGGGCTCAGGGTCCATCAACAGCATCCAGTGGTGGTAGCGGCAACTCAGCGCTGGCAGGGGTCTCCACGTGGCTTCTCCAGCTTCAGACGTCTGGTTCCATTAGGTTAAGGCCATGTGACTTCTCCTCCAGCTCCTTCAGCTTCTCGGATGCTGCCATTTTGTCTTGTCCATAGTTCGTTGTCTCAGAGACTGACTCCCAACAACTGGGGAGATAGCTTCTCATCTTCACGAGGGAACCTTCATGAGATTTCCCAGAAGTCTCAGGAGAAAGCCATGCCCACACGGAGGCTTCATTGGCTACTCAAGGGCTCTCTCCAGATGAACAGGCCAGACTCCACCCCTACATCTCTATCGTGAAATTAACATAAGCACATCACCGTCACACATCTCTATCGTTTAAAATTTTCTCCCAGTCACAATCAAGAGGTTTTTTAAAATGACTGTATTAATGCTCACAGTATATGCCATTGAACAGCACAAGGAAGAAGGACCTAGAGATCAAGTTACACACACACACACACACACACACACACACACACACACAAAAGAAAAATTACCCAGCAAAGAATAATTCCCCGGCTAGGGACAGCCCTGGAATATGGCGAAAGCATCGTCAATGTAAAAATGCTGAATGCCAGTATCTCACTGATCGTGTTTACATTATTGGCATGCTGAAATGATAATGTCCTGCAAGTAAGGGGTTCCGTGGGAGAAAGACAGGGCTTTGTACTCCTGTAGCCAGTTACAGTCTTGGAAACCCACGGGGGCAGACCTACCTGTCCTGTGGGGTCTCTGTGAGTCAACCTGGACTCTGTGGCAACGAGCTTGGTTTGGTTATTGGGTTAAGTAAAAGACACTGCTAAAATAAAAAAAAATTTTTTTTTAAGGATGACTGTTAAAATATTCTAATTCTTTTACTTTTCCATCCTAGGTCTTCAAACCCTAGAGTGATTTTGGCCAAACAAAACCCACTTGATCTGGACTCCTAGAGACCCCTGGTGGCCAAGCAGAAGTGCTCAGCAGGGTTTGCTTGGCTTCTTTGATCTTTGATCTTTGCAGAATGCCAGGCCTTTCTTTCCCTGCAACCCTGGACGAGCCCCAGCCACCAGCCTTCCAGGTGAGAATGAGGCATCAACCGCCACATACAGGCCCATTCCTGCTCCCCTTCTCACTAGCCTCTGTACCAAGCAGTGCAGTACAGACGTAGGCCATCTGCGTTTATGTCAACGGCTCGCTGGGCCGCAACGCCCAAGATCCACGATTTGAAACCACCAGTGGCTCTCCAGGAGAAAGGCCAGGCTTCCTCCTCCTGTAAAGATTTGCTACTGCCGCAGTTAAGCGCCAGCGAATCCAATCCGACCCAAAGCAACCATACAGCACGCGGCCTGGTCCTGCACATTCGTCACACCTGTTCTTACGTTTGAGCCCGTGGTTGCCTCCACTGTGCCCATTCGCCTTGCCCAGAGCCTGCCTTTTTCACTCTCCCTGCACTGTGCCCAGCACGATGTCCTTCTCTGGGGACTGGCCTCCCCTGACAATAGGTCCAGTATGTGAGACCACCCTCGCCTCTAAAGGGCATGCTTGCCACCCTTCTTCCAAGACAGACTTGTTGGTCCTTTGGAGGGTCTGGGCTATTTCAATATCCTTCACCAGCACCATCATTCGAAGACATCAACTCTTCCAGCACCGTCATTCAAAGGCGTCGGCTCTTCTTCGGTCTTCCGTATTCAATGTCCGAATTTCACGGGCGCAGGAGACGATTGGCAGCCCCAGGGCCTGGGTGGGTCAGGCCCACCTTAGCCCTCAAAGTGGCATCCTGGCTTTTCAACAACTTCAAGAGACCTGGTGCCCTCGGTTTACCCAGTGCAATTGCCCTTTGACCTCCTGAGTGTGGCTTCCAGGACCATCGACTATGCATCCAGGTCTAGAGATTCACAGGTTCAGAAACCCACAGGGGTAGTTCTGCCCTGTCCGACAGGGTCACTGTGAGCCGGAAGGGACCCCATAGCAGTCAGTGACCAACATATATTTCCTTTACTGATCCGACTGGGTGGATTTGTTGGTGATTTCTGTTTGCCGCTCCTTGCCTATGTCTCCCCCGACTTTTTCTAGTTAGGGTTTATTTTCCTTGTTCTCACCCCATCCTCTTTTCTTCTACTCAGTCCAGAAATCACACCTCCTATTTCTATTCCATGAGATGCTTCCTTGGACGTGTGAACGACGATGTTTTCATCTGTCCAAGTCTGATGCCATGCGAACTCTGTCTTCTACAAAAACCTCTTCCTAACTGACTCATGTGTAGCCACTATCACCCCCTGCAGGCCATCCTCCATAGTACACACATACACACATGTACAAGCCTGTATTTAGACCTCTATAAAAGTTCTTTGCCTGCTGGTCCTTTCCTCTCTCTTCTTTTATTCCTCTTTCTTTTACTTTCCTCTTGGTCCTATCGTGTGCGGCCTCCATTTGGGCTTAATAATTCCTGCTTGCTACGTTACCCTTCCTTGATTAAGCTGTACTAGGCATCCTACATCCTTTTCTCCGTTGATTTTTAGTTAACTTGTTTCCTTGTCCCTGGGTTGGTTTCCCTCCCATCTCCTTCGCCCCACTCCCCCTTCTCCCTTCTCCCCCTGCCCAGAACCAGTGATCCCTTCTTTTCATCTCTGAATTATTTATCCTATGTTGTCTAGATAGATATGCAGCTACCTTAAGAAGTGCAACCCCCTGGCAAAGTCAAATAAAATAACAAAGGAGGTTGTGGTGGTCATGTGCTGATGTTCATTTCATGATGAAGATGCAGGGGTGGAGTCTGGCCTGTTCATCTGGAGATAGCGGTTGAGTAGCCAATGAGGCCTCCGTGTGGGCATGGCTTTCTCCTGATACATCTGGAAAATCTGGCAATATTTCCCTTGTGAAGATGAGAAGCTATCCCCCCCAGTTGTTGGGAGTTAGTCTCAGAGACGATGAATCACGGACAAGACAAGATGGCAGCGTCCGAGAAGCTGAAGGAGCTGGAGGAGAAGTCATGTGCCTTTGCCCTGATGGAACCAGACCTCTGAAACTGGAGAAGCCACATGGGGACCCCTGCCAGTGCTGAGTTGCTTCTGCCACCACTGGCTGCTATTGATAGACCCTGAGCCCTGGAAGCAAGGAGCCATAGGGAGACCCCTGCCAGGACCAGGACTCTGCACCCACTGGCCTGTGACTTCATAAGTCAGAAGGAGACTTTATAGCCTGGTGTCGGGCCTATGGGCTAATATCGGACTTATGACTTTGAACTGGACTGGGTTGGAATGCTTTCTCAGTGTCCCATTCCTCTTGTATATAAAACTTTTCCTTATATCTATATGTGAGACTATGAAATTTGTTCCTTTAGTCTACCCGGATTAACACAGAGGTCAAGACCAACAAAACAATAACAAGAGCCCCAGGAAGAAAGCCACTGAAAAAAATGAAAGCCACTATCAATAGTTCAAGGCCTGTTTGTTGGCCTTTACGAGTGAGTGCTTTCCAGTTGGGTCTGATGGGGTCCCACACTGTCTCCAAAGTCTATTTTTGGTATTCCCCAGGATTTCATCACTTTGCCCAGCCTGCTGCCCCATTGCATGCCCTAGTGTGATTGGGGTCACAGTGTGCACGAGTCCCGCACTGTGGCTGTGGCAGCATTTCTGTCTGTACGTGTGTCTCTCCCACTGGCACAAGCAGAGAAAGTTTCTCGAGAACACATACCGCAGTTCGCAGGCTGAGATGTTGCCCATGTAAGTTCTTAGAACTGTTAACCCAGTCAGTGCTATTTGTGAACAGTTTCTGG
>PVJH01022138.1:0-37283 GCA_004026705.1 Nesogale talazaci | reverse complement strand
CATTGCTCCTTATAGTTTTTTCTTGAATCACTATTGCAAAATATGTTTAATGCTACTTAGTACTAATAAATAATACTTTATGATACTAAAGAAAGAGAGATAGCAGGAAAAACATGGCAAATTGAAATTTCTCCTTCTGATGGTTGATCCATCCTTTATATCAGATTTCCTCTAACCCCTCTTCAACATTTGGACATCACATCAATTTAGAAAATGCTTACCAGTAATTCATTTTTTGGGAGACACATTATATATATTATTTTCCATTTCTAAGATTGAGCATCATTGAGCTTGTATCAGTATTTTATTCTTCCCTTTTCATCAACTTTATGTTATACCATGTTTTCTGATCTAGTACAACATGATATGATTTGAACTGTATATTTTGACATATATTATGCATTGGAATATTTATAAAAATAAATATATTTTTCTGATATATATTTATTTATAAATTCAATTTGTTTTATTTGCATTGGAACTTGTTGTCCAACTGCACCTAACTTCAACTTGATTATTATCTTAGGAGAGGTTGTTAGGAGTCAATAACTGGGAGTCATTTAAGTTACTTTTATCAAACAGCAAAAGATGAATTAACTGTCAAAGCACATAATTTGTGATAGTACATTAAAGAACAAATACATCTCTTAATTAGAAACAGACATTTTTGACTGTAATTTGAACAAATTATTGCTCACTTTCAAAATCGGCCCCATTTCTTCAAGCTCTGTTAAATTTTTATAATATCATAAAAATCTCCACAGGTATGGGAAACCAGATTCTTGCCTGTGGCACACTTAATTAAAATAACAGCAGGATTTTAAATGTTAAAAATAAAGAAATGCAATAGGTGTTAATGCTTCTCAAAATTACTGAAATGATAAGACTAATAGGGATATTGTCTGGGTTATTCTTATCACGTTCCAACTTCGCTAAAATTGATATATCTCGTAGATGCATGTAGCTATATTGTGACTCAGAGAAGTTCAGATAACCGAATTATGTACGTATGTGCTATTTTAATATAATTACAAGTATCTTAGTGACATAATGGTTAAAACAGTTGCCAAGTGAAAGATTTGCAGTGGCAATTCAGTAGCCATCCTGTAGGAGGACTTCAATACTTCTTTAAAAAGTGCACTTTTTAAACTCCGTGGAAATTTCTACTAGACATCACCGGGGGTCACCAGAGATGTCGAAATGGTAGCCCAGGTCCTGGAAACTCTGGAGGTTCACCGAGGGAGGAGAGTCCCCATCGGTGAGCGGCCCTACCAAAGGCCTAGCTCCGTCTGGCAGATAAATAGATTCAACCAGTTAGAGAGCATCTGCACTGGGGAAACAGAGGAGTTATTGGCCCACCAATAGGGTCTAGAAAGTTGGGTAGACGTGTTTCTTTTTGTTCTGGGAAAAGAAAAAGAAAAAGAAAAACAAAACTCCTCCCCCTGCCAGAACCCCGCATTTCCGGGACTCCCACCACTGGGCAGCCTTCAGAACAGGAGCACAGATGTTAGCTTCATTCCTCTCTGAATGGAAGCTTCTCCTCCCGGGGGAACCACGGTATTAGTCCACTTATACCCTATGGCCACCTATAAGAACTAGCTAGTTCTGAGCTGTGGAGGTAAAATAATTGAAAGAGGATCCTCTTCCTACACAGTACACAGGGTCGGTAAGAGACTGGTAGATACATTATACCTTTGCACGACCCCACCCATGATAACCTCTGAAACCTATAATCTTTACCTCAGAAACACACAGCCTCTTTTAATTTACCAAGTCAATTCACATCTCCCATGACCCTGATCCCAAATGCATTAAAATTTACTATAACTAAGGGAAGGTTTACTATGCTTAACACCAACACTTAAAACCTACTCCAGGGTCACCTAAACCCTCATTCTCCTTCTCACCCAACTAACCTTCCCTCTGCATCTACAAATAGCATTGTTTTCCAGGATCTATTTGATCATCCCCTAAGGGAGAGAGCCAGTTCTTTCCCCCTCCTACACATTCCAGAATTCTACGCTTCATCATCAACTCACCCAAGATGTCATGCAGACAACAGCCAATGTCAGCAGCTACCTAAAAACATTCTAGAGAAAATAAATTCAATAATTGAAGATGACCCCAAACCAACATTTTGACACGGCGGTAGAAGCCCTTGAAATGCCAGAGAAAGAATGCTTGAGAATATTGCTTAAGTGCTTTAGGAAACTAGGGGATCAATCCTGTAAACAAATGAAAAAAAAGTAGAGATGCTAGATAATCCCACACCAAAGTGAAGTCCAGGCGTTAAGAAATAGCATAACAGAAATAGATAACAGGGTGAACAATATTGACAATAGAATGACACAAAAGGGAACCAAATCAGCATCTTGAAGATAACTGGGCAAAATTCAACAGAGGAGAGAAAGAATCAAACAAAGCAATACAAAAATAAAAAAAAAATCAGAAGAAAGCCTGAAGAGGACCTGGAATTTCATGAAGCAAAACAATATTTGAATTATTTGGGTCCCAGAGCAGGAAGCTAGAAACAATCCCAAATTTAACATACTAAAAGGATTCTTAGAAGAAAGCATATTCACTATCATGAATGAGGAGATGATAACCATTCAGGGGGCAGAGAGAACACCAAGTAGATTAACCCCACTCAAAAAAAAAAAACACATCAAGACATATCATAGTCAATTTTTCTAATTTCAATGAAAATGAGTGAATCATGAGAGCAGCTAGAGACAAAAAAACATATATATATGCTTATATATATTTGCTTATATATATGCAAATAAAATAAGCTCAGACTCAGACTCTCCAGAAAGTCCATGCAGGAAAGAAGAAACTGTAGTATCATATCCTGAAAACCAAAAGACAGCATGGTAAGCCAAAAATCCTTTATCCCTCAAAGCTCTCCATCAAATTTGTAGGAAATATTAAAATTTTCTCTAATAAGAAATTATTTAGAGAATTCATATAAACAAAACCAGCCTTACAGAAAAAATACTTTCCAGTTCTTTAGGGACAGCATAGCATACTAAAATAGGGACACAACAGGATGTAACACCACCCAGAAATCAACACACTGAAAATAATACCCAAAACATTACAGATCAAATGGAGATATAAAGACAAGAATTAACTCCTAGCACACACACATCATTCCATAAAGGATAAAAAAAGGAAAATACTAACCACATATATTATGAGAAGACAGCAATCTATCTACATTTAGATCTAATTACAATTAATGTTAATGGCTTACGTATATTTTAAAAAACAGTGAATAGCAGAATGGGTTAGGTAACAAAATTCAGTAAACTGCAGCCTTCAAGATACACATCTCCAACTCACAAACAAAAATAGGAAATCAAAGGATGGCAAAAATAGCAATCAAATGGCAACTAAAAAAGAATAGAAAAGTAGGAGTGGCAATATTAATCTCGGATAAAATAGATCTCAAGATCTATGATATAATGAGAGGTAAGAACGGACATTACATAATGCTCAAGGTATCAGCAGATCCAAAACCCATGGACACAAGAACATATTTATGCCAAATGAATCGGCCTCAAAATTTGTCAACCAAATTATCAAAGAGATGAAAAGAGAAATATTGGGGTCAACAATTACAATAGCTGATTTCAGTACACTTCTCTCAAAGAAAGATAAATGAACAGGTAACACACTCAATAAAGAAACTGTAGACCTGAAGGACACAATTAGACAACTCTACCTAAGAGACTTTTAATAACCTACCAACCAACAAAGCACACACACACACACACACACACACACACTACAGTGCCTATGACTCATACACAAAAGTCGATGATTCACTGTGACCCAGGCAAACTTGTGGAACACCAAACACATAAAGGTCTTTCTGAAAAAAAAATAAAATAAAACCCTCGATATTGAATAGCATGCTTCTTACAAGCCAGTGTTTATTAATCCAAATTACAGAAGAAATCAAGAACTTCTAGAAAACATTAAGAGCAACAATATAACATACCAAACTTAGGGAACACATCAAAGCATGTGTCAAGGGTTACTTTATTGCAATATATGCACGTTAAAAAGAGGAACGAGGAATGGTCAGCACCTTCCCTTAGCACCTGCAACAGCTAGAACAGAACAAGCAACATAATCCTTCTAAGAGCAAAAGAAAATTGATAAAATTTAGAGTAGAGATAAATGAACTGGAAAGCAAAAGAGCAGTGCAAAGAATCTACAGTGCAAAAGTTGGTTCTTTGAAAGGATCAACAAAATTGAACAAACACTGGCAAACAGCAAAATGAAATAAGCAGGCATTAATATTTAGAATTAGGGATCAAACAGGGGAAGTCACAAAAGATCCTAATGAAATAAATAAATTGATAATAATAATAGTAATAATAATGCATTAAATTAATGCATACAGACTTTAAGAACTTGAAAAGACCCATAACAAAATAAGACATACATGAAATCATCAAGAAAATCCCAACCCCCTCCTACCCCCTTGATCAAGAAGGATTCACAGGAAAATTCTAGCAAACATTCATAGATGAGTTGACACCAAGTCACAATAATCTGGTTTTGCTGGGTCTGACTCAGTACTTGGTAAGCTGCATGTGTTCTGGGTGCAAGTATCTTGTCTTGGCTCAATGACAGAAATTTCTTCCTTGACCCTATGAATTGGGATTCCATATACCATGTTAAAGGCAATTTAACCATGGGGCAGGGGGTACTCTAAAATTAATGTGGGTTGATTATAAAATTCTCCTCCATAGGATTTAATGACCGAGCTATTAAATGATATGATATGTTAAATTTCTTGCAAATAAAACTTGAAAGAATTACAATCTCAAAACAAAAAAATAGAAAGGTGAAAGAACTGGTTAACAGGAGCAGAAGATAAAGAGTCTTCCATTTCTACCTGTGATCGGAGACCTATCTAAGGCCTTTCAAGAAAATTTCAAAAATAATTTTATGATATGAGTCGTATATCATACTTACTTGTATGTGTGTATCATCATAATCCGTTCTGGTGTCTCCTCCCCTGTCCTACATTCATTATTCCTCCTCTATGTCTCTCACCCTCTCTGCCCACCTCCCCGACCCCTTCCATAATGAAGCATTGCACCACTTACTGTCTCTATGCTCCCACTCCTTGTGTGCTTCATAAAATGAGAAGCCAATTGAAAAAAGAAAATTATTGTAATATAAAATAAAAAAATGAACAGTAAGAAAGAAAAGACCACTAGCAATATTTTTAATAAGCCAGTGAATGCATTTCTGTCATGGAACAAGCAAGAAATATTTTTTGAAGTCAAGAGAAAATAATGGTGACTGGATTTCTGGAACATTCCCTTCACGAAGCTTTTGAGAAACATTATTATGAGTTCTTATAGTGAAATTACGTGTAACGCAACCAAATACTGCTTGGTGTTGGGTCTCCTCACAGTTACTGCTGTTTGAATTCACTGTTGCAATCACTGTGGTGACCTATTTTTTGAAGGTCATTCTATTTTTGGCTAAACCTCTACTTCACCGTGCTTCATGCTCTTCTTCAAAACTGCTTTTCACTGATGAAGTATCTAAAATACATGAGAAGGTTTTCATTTAGGTTTTCATCTGGAGCAAATACCATATCATGTAATGCGTAGTAGATCTTCAGAAAATATTTACTGGTCAACTACATAGTAGATGAGATAAAATGGAAAACCCAAAGATATTTTTATTAAAAAAATATTTTTTAATTTTAGGTATTTTTATATTTTATTATTTTTTCTCAAAAATTTATACTCAAGATTTACTAGTTTCAATTATGTTATCTCATTCATGAAATTGTTTTACTATATAAGTCCACAATTCAAATAATTGTACCTTATGAAAAAATCCTATATAATTTTAAGTATCACTGTTATTTATCCCCAGTGTTGGAATGAGAGATCACTTTTTCAATGACATATTAAGTACAACTTTTGATGATATAATTTTGTAACAATACAATATTGCACAATATAATGTTATGTTTTGTTCTATAAGTTTGTTATGTATATGTGGATATACATGGAGATTCTGTCTTCCTTATTAAACTATTTTTGTTAAAAATATATATCCATTCTGGAGTAAATAGAAATTTAAAGGTCTCCACGTCTCTCTTACTCATATGAAAGTCTTTCTCAAAACCAGGACAGTGGGAATTTAAATAATTTCACTCAACTTAGTTAACTATTAATCAGGAAAAAAACAACACCATAAAACTACCTCTTTGCATCAACACACTCTTTTTTTATCATAGTTTAGTATCAAATAAAGGTATTTTTACTTACTTGTTTTATAAATTTTCCTCCTTGTGGTATAAGCTTTATGCTTAGAATTATTGTGGATTTATTTATTTTTAAATATGTGTCCATGTTGTTGTTTTTTTGGGGGGGGGCGGGGAGGGTATCACTGCCCTCTGGTGGGTGTAGGAGGCCCAGCCTTGCTCCTAAGAGCTACTGCTGCATTTGAACTGCCAACCCAGTGTGCCGCAGTCCGCACTCAACCACTATGCCACCGGGGCTCAGCCCCATGTGGTTGTTTTTCATTTTATTTTATAAAGGAAATAATAATGGATCATCACTACTATGACTCTTCTATATATCCCACACAACTAGTAAATATTAGTAAATTCTCCATAGATGAGTGTCAAATTAATTGTAACCCATCCATATAATGCCTTATTGCATAGAAATCAATGGGATTGGCCACTATTTCTCATGTTGATTTTGTCATTATTTTGCTAGTTGCTTAAGGCTTCTGATGCATTTGTTTTTAGTGATTATTTTAAAATATTCCATTTAGAATATAATTCCAATATTTTGTCTGCTTGAAGATAACACTAACACCTAGTCAAGAATTCTGATAATCTTGAAACTCTATTGGATTTTACATAAAATGTAAGCCCTTAGCCACAAGGGGTGAGCTCAGGGACGTTCTCAAAATTATCTCTAATCTCCACACATCTTACATTCTCTCTAACAGAAATCCAAGCAGGCTGCCCTGTATAATATTCTGCTTGAAGTCATATCTATCTTAGAAGGTTTACTATGTTAAAATATGCCAATAGTTTGGGTATTTCTGATCAAAGTAGCTGTCACCCTGCATAATATGACTGTCATTGTTCTCAAAAGGTAAACAGCAGTCATTCATGGGTTTAGTACACTGCCCTCTAGTCACTGTGATCTGATCTGCTCCTTGAAGCTAGTATTTTTTATTGATTAACTGCTCTTATCTCTACTGCCAAGTTAATCTTGTGTGGCATCCAAGCTTTATTTTTATCTTTTTCACACAGTCTCCTGTAGGCTCTACAAATCCGAGTAAACTTTAAAGGGCTCACAAACCTGCAGTCATCCTTTCTTTCCAACAAGCTGTTTTTTTTTAAAAAAAAATTCTATAAATTTCTGCTTTTTTTACACATATTTTAGTTCAAAATTGAAAACAATATTAAGGTGGTATTTATTTCTCTCTCCTCTATAAACTGCTATTATGATAGTTAATTTTTATATAATTTCCCCACTTATGCAGATCATAGACAAAGATGTCATAAAAAAGGAAGGCATTAAGAGATGAGAAAAAGGTCTGACCCCTGGTGGCATAGTGGTTGAGTGTGGGAGTGTGGTCCACTGGGTTGGCAGTTGAAATACAGCAGCAGCTCTCAAGGAGCAAGGCTGGGCCTTCCACTCCCACCAGAGGACAGTGATGGCCTGCCATAAAAAGTTTAAAAAAAGAGATGAGAAAGAATGGAATTTGACTGGTGGCTATAAAATTATTTTTTTGTTTGAAATAGCCCTAAAAAAACAACCAATAATTGCGTGAGAAAAAATGATTTCTATTATTGTTGTGGGTTAGGTGCTGTCAGGTTGATTCCAAAAGATAGTGACCCCAAATACTACAGAATGAGACATCTCCACAATGGCTGTGTCATGGAGTTCACTGCTGCAACCACTATGACTATCTGTCTTCCAGAGATGCTTCCTCTTTCTCACTGACCTTCTACTTACTCAAGGATGATGGCCTTCTCCACAGACAAGCTCATCCTGACAGCATGTCCAAAGTATGCGAGATGAAGCCTCACTCTCCTCACTTTTAAGAAGCACCCTGGCTGTAGTTCTCCAACACAAAATTATTAATTCTGACAGCTCATGTACATTGCATACACTTTATCAATACCATATTACAAATGCAGTATTTTTGTCATCTTATCCATTATCCTTATACTTATCACTGGCTTAATTTTCACAAGAATAATGAGGTGGTGTAAATAACATTTAACTAGTCAAGAACATCTTGTTCCTTCCTCAGAGTGATACTTTTTGCTCTTTTAAATGTTCAAGAATTATATTGTGACAGGTTTATCTAGTACAAAATTTTTCTTGACAGCTGTTTCCCCAAGTATTTTTTGTGGATCCAAGAAACCCTTAGCAACTTTTTCTCTTTCATGTTTGGGTGTGATATGTTAATTGGTTCATTTGGGAGGATCTGTGTTTTCTTTCTGTATTGAAGTAAATTCTATACTAAAGTATTTGCTCTTCATCCTTAAGGATTTTGGCTCCTCTTCATTTTCAGCAAGCAATGTTTCCTCATCTGCAAAGAAAGAAGGAAGAAAACCAACTCACCCCATCAAGTCTCTTCCAACTCATGTTGACCATACAGAGTAGAACAGAGTTATGCCTGTCGATTTCAGAGACCGGACCTTTTCACTGAAAAAGAAAACCTTGTCTCTCCCCCAAGGAGAACTTAGTGGTTTTGAATTGCTTATCTTATGTTTAATAGCCCAATTTTAAACTCATCATAAGGCTATTAATGAGCCTTGTTTGAATCTAATGCTGATTTTTTATCCAGTCTGATTTATAGAATTGTTTTACCAAGTATGGAGAAAGGATAAAGCCTTAACTCATACTTTTATTAATTTTAATCTATTTAGTATGTCTTTTCTAATTTTGTAACCATCCCTTGCTCAATGGATTGATGTACAGGCTCCGCACAAATATTATCAGGTGTTTTATGATTCCCATTCTTCTCAATATTATCTATAATCTGTTATGACCCGCACTGTTAATTTCCTTTACATAGTTAATAAAGCACAAGGATACATCTTTCTGTTAGCCTCAATTTTCAGCCAAGGTCCATCAAACATCAGCAATAATAGCATTTTTCTTGTCCGCTTTGAAATCTGCCTTGAACTTCTGGAAACTCTCCCTGCCTTCTTACGTAGCTCTTTTACAAATGTGTTGTATAAACTAGTGAATATTACTACTTTCATTGGTCAGAATATTTCAGTTGGTATTCTGTCAATTTCTGGAGCAGAGTGTTTTTTACTCCCCGCCCAATTTCTTCAGTACATTTTAGACTTCTTCCTTAAATACTATCCATTCTTAATTATATCCAGAAATGGCTTTCACAATTTTTAATATAGTGGCAATGTGTGATATATCTTATTTTTATTTCCCTGCATTATTCAATATTTAGTTCATAGAAGTCTTCTATATTGCAATTCATAGTTTGAATTATTTATAAGCCCTTTCTACATGAGAAATGATGAACACGTTCTTCCTTTATGATTTTCTAACTGCAGGTCCTTGCACATTTTCACGATAATACTGTCTTTCTTGAGCCATCCTTTTAAATTTTCTCTTCAGACAATTTACCATATTTTCTAAGCACTTTAGATTCTCTAGGTTCAAGACCAAGTTTCATAGAATATTCTGAAATCCATTTTGGACTTTTCTTTTTCCTTGTCTTTGAATTACTTTATGTTTGATTCATGTATGATATTCTCGATGTCTCCCTGCAAATTTTTAGGAATTTAGACCTTAGTGTTATATGTGTTTAAGTATTTTTGAGATGGTTTATAAATTGCTATCATATATTCAAGATCATGGAATTATTTTAATAATATTCAGCTTCTACCTGGATTTACATGGTAGAAGCTTGATGATCCATTCCACAATTAGCCACTGATCTTGTTTTGGCTCATGATAATGATTTTATCTATTGTTTATTTCCACAGACATAAAGATATGATTTATGTGATTTCCATATGCTGAGGTCCATATATCTATTCACTATTTATATTGTTGAAAATGGTAATTGCAATGAAAAATTTGTTGATCTCTCAAAATCCTAGTTTTTAATATTCAAGTCATTCTAATACTGTCAAATTTTCCAACTACTTATCTTTTATCTGTTTCCAATGTTCACATTTCAATCACCAGTTGATTTAATTGCATTTTGATTGCAAGTTTTACCAAGTTCAAATTGGAAAAGTCAGTCCTGGGCACATGAAGAAGCTGTTATCACGCCTATACTAGCACATTTCTTAGACTACTTTACTATTTTGTAGCGAGAATACAATGCAACACTTGTAAATCTTTAAAATATGATTTCCTTTTCTTTTCTATCAAAATAGAAATGCACGTGGGACACGATGTGAAAGAGAAAAAATGGAAATGAAAACTCCATACACTATTAAATGAATATAGAGATAAAATTGAGCAGACTTTCCAGTTTTCTTTAATATTAATTGAGTTTAGTAGACAAATTTCAAGAGTAGCTAAATTATAAGAAAAAATAATAGCAGGCTTTGTTCCTTTGTTTTGTTTGATTGACTATCTCTTGGTCTTTGCACAGGTCTTGTATTAACATAATTTTTCTTTAATTTCCATTTTTGTAATGTTATCTTGGTCTTTGTACAAGTCTTGTATTAACATAATTTTTCTTTAATTTCCATTTTTGTAATGTTATCTGTAATTTGTTAAGAACTACACAAACTAAATACCTGTACCTAGTCAAGGAAGCACAGATTTAAAATCTTAAAGGAATTGTCACACATATCAAAATCTCTTCAGGTATGAGCAATGCTATATCTTGCTCAATGTCCTGTGGTGAATGCTATTTCAATTCCTGGCAGTGTCCTATCTGCCTCAGTGTATCTGTTCCTAAGTTGTTTTAGCAGAATTCTATGTGTGTACAGTATTAATGCATTGTTTGATATTTGATTCACCTTTCTTTTGAGTGCATATAAATACAGATCTTTTCTAGTTAGTTGGCCAGCAATTATTTGACAAATTTCTTGATTTAGAGAAATCTAAGACCTTTGGAGCAGCATTGGTTTGTTGAAACATTTAAAAAGATAACTTGTCTCTTCCTGAAGCCTTATTTTCCAATAATGTCTTAATACTACCTCCTTCAATATTCAAATCCAATAGGCTATTTTTCAAATAGTGTCCATATTATTTCTTTCAGTCTATTTGTAATGCATATGGAAACCCTCAAAATTGTTCACTAAGACTTGAGTTTCTCTTCAGACCTTTCAGCAAGAAAAAATGCTGAACATATTTTATCTTTATAGTCTCTTGATTGTTAAACATTACATTAGAATATTTTACATTGTTTCTGGAGACTTCTTATATAATTTACTTCCTCTTCTCTTCCATTCACTTTGTCTCCTCTATATAAGTTCTCAGAGTCTCTACATATATCCAATTTTAGCCTTTTCTTTCCTTTTAATTTTTAGTAACTTAGTGCTTGCTACACATTTTATTCTTGGCATCTATTCAACTGCTTATTTGTCAGTTTTTAGTTCTATGTGTCTGTGAGTATGTAATGCTCTTTTGCTTGTTGCCATTTTCCTTGAAGTTATCCCTCTGCTATTTCAAATATAAACAGGATTATCCATGGTGTACAGGTTCAATGGAGCTTCTAGAATAAAAAGGGCTATTAAAAAGGAAGCATATGACTACTTCTAAAAAAAAATCTATTTAAAGACTCTGGGAAAGATGTTCAGCATAAAAATTCACAAAAGAAATGCAAATTAAAACCACAGTAACAAATCATTGTGTTATGATTACAATGATTGAAGTTTTAAAAATGTATGCTGACGGTATGGTAATTGCTGGTGAGGAGGCAAAAGAATGGGTACTCTCATTTAGCACTGATGGGTGTGTAAAATGGCACAGCTTCTTTGAAATTCAGTTAATGAGCTTCTCCTAAAGTTATATACATATATGTATAATTTTAGCTACCATCCCTCAAAACAAGCAACTAAACAGAATAAGGAATTCATTTCTACAAATATTTGGTGGCGAATACATTTTTTAAATATAGATTTTGTTGAGGGCTCTTACAACATTCAACACATTGTTTGTATTAAGCATACTTGTACACATGTTGACACATTCATCTACAAACATTTTCTACTTGAACCCCCCCCAGCATAAGCACCTCTTTCCCTCTTTCCTTTAGTTCTTTATTTTTTAAATTCCAACTCCTCATATTTCCCCTTCCCCCTTCTCCTCCCCCATAAACTTCCAATAATTTACAAGTTGTTATTACCTCTTCATGTCATACACTTGCCAGTGTGTCCCTTCACTCACTCCCCTCCCCGTTGTCCACAACCCAGAGAGGAGGTAATATGTAGATCCCAGAAATTTGTTCCCCCTTTCTACTCCACCATCCCTCCAGCCTCCCAGTGTCACCACTAGTCTCAAGGGATTATCTATCCTAAATTCCCACATTTCCAACTCCAATGTACATCTCCTGGTGTAGCTGAATCTGTCTGGCAGAATTGGTAAGATGATAGTGGGTGGGAGGAAACATTTGAGAACCAGAGGAAAGTTGCACATTTCATTGCTACTACACTGTACCTAGACTGACTTATCTCCTCACTGCATCACCTCTGTAAGAGGATGGTGCTTCACTTATTGATGGGTTTTGGGTCCCAATCTGAACTCCCCCTCATATAAAATGATATAATTTTTACATCTTTGATGCTTGATACCAGATCCCTTTGACACCTGGTGGTCACACAGCCTGTTGTTCTTCTTCCATGTGGGCTTGTTTCTTAGCCACTTATTTACCTTCAAGTCTTTAAGACCCCAGACACACAACTTTTGATAGCCAGGCACCATCAGCTTTCTTAACCACACTTGCTTATGCACATATTTGTCATAAGCGATCATATCAGAAAAATGAGCATATAATGTTATAATTATTAGTTTTTGAAACCTGATAATTGATCCCTTTGGCATCTCTTGGTGATGGCAAATAATTATTTGATAAAACCGTCAGATTTAGAATCCTGTATATTTTGTGTCAGCATTCACATGACACTAAGGCTGTTATAAATGGGAGAATGAACATTAATAACTTTAAGCATGTTGGCTCTGTGGATACTGACAGGGAAAACACAGAGCAATTTTATGCTAATGTGAAGTGTCTTCATGAGAACGTGATCATGGATGTCCTGTATCTTTATTTTCAAAATCCATAGAACAGTTTAACATAAAAATAACCTTGATGTAAAACAAAAACTCAAGATGTTCAGAATAGGAGACCTGAAGCAAAAGAGAGAAGAGTGTGTATGAAATTTCCCTGCTTTCATCATGTCTGTAAATGGAAGCTTTTAAACATATCTCTATTTAGAAAATGTCAATATAGTATGGAAACATAATAATGAAAATTAACCAGATAAAAAGCATTCATGTGTAGTATGTGTGTGTAACACAGAGTGCATGGTTTCCCCACACATTTCTGAAATACAACAGTTGGAAACATGGAGAAAGATGTTAAATTCAGGAAAGTACATCACTCCCACAGAAGATGTTCAAAGGAGGAAGAGCTGAAATAAAGGACACTTGAGATGAAACCATTTCTCAGAAGTTGGCTGTGACCCCTGGCCAGCCTGTGTGTGACTGAGGAGAACTGCTCCATCAGGCTGGGCTTCCAGTCTATCTTCTTTATAAAAACAAACAACTGCCCAGTCTTTCCTACATGAACACCCTGGCTGGGTTTTAAATGGGCCATAAGTAAATGCATACAAAATTTTATACTCTTTCAACATTGTTCTTGTGTACAAAAAAATAACTTTGTTCGACATACCATGTTTGTTTACATAAGAATATGTGTCAGTCATTCAAAAATCAAAACATATTTGACTTTGAGCTAATTTTTTTTGGGAAATAAAGTGATCACAAGTGAAACTGTGGTTGTGATTTAAAAAATCACACAATAGACCATAAATTGGTAGTAGAAAAGCAGAAGTCATTGAAGGTTCCCTTCGGGCCAATAAATGACATCTTCAACTGTCACCAGGTATGAACCCTAACACCTTTCCACAGATCCATATCTAGGTAATGCACCAGTTCTACTATCAAATGCCAAATCTTTAGTACAAGAATAGATGATTTCATAAGTTAATTTTTACCTTCCATAATCATGCTTAATATTGCTGAAATATTTTCTTTCAAAATGATTTTATTGGGAGTTAATAAAGATATATCAATCATTCCATCATTCAATGACATCAGGCAGTATTATACAATTGCTGCCACAATCAGTTTCAATACATTCATTTTCTTCCTAAACTCCTCGCCATCAGCTACTTTTTATCCAACACCATCCCTATCACTGATACCCTCCCCACCCCCCAAAAAAACTCTTACTCTATATCCTTTACCTATAGGTTCGTAACTCCTGGCTTTCATGTACTGAATAACAGCAAAACATATTATAAACACTCAAGAGGGTGACCTCCACTGCTGTGCACAACTGAGATAACCCCCAAACAAAAAATACAGAAAATATGGAAAACATGACTGGGTCTAATGTGTAGTAGAAGAGAGATCAATTGACAGGGTTTTAATCATTCAAATCAGTTTTATCAAGGATTCTGTGGAAAGTTTTCAATTAAGATGAATTATGTCTGATATTTATGACAGGAAGACATACTGTGTTAGGCATATTAAGGACGCAAGGTCAATGAGTTTCCCAATGAAGCCATATTTGCCTTCAGTAATTCATTTACATTATTAACAAGCTTAAAGAAATATTGAATTTGGTAGGAAGTGTGTCTTTGATGTTTCTGGAATAATCCTGAGTTTCCAGTGTCAAGGATTAGTACTGCTCAGTTTAATGATGAAAATTTCTTTGGCATACCCATCATCGTCATCATCTTCATTACTTTAGGTGTAAATATGTTATTACTCATGATACATCTTCATCTCCTTGAGAAGTGTCACATTTTATATTTTGGTTGAATTCTTACAATGTTAAAAGCCTACAGTTTTTAACTGAGAAGACTTACTAAGGTGATCTATTTAGCTATCAGTATACACCTGTTTATCTACACTTATCTATATCTACCTATCTACATTCCTATTTATCTTTCTAAATTCTCATCAAAGAATACCCTTGGAATAACTGTCTGCCTTAGATGGAAATTAGGAGGAAGAACTTAGGCAGAATGACAGGAATGTGAGACTTTGCAATAAAGCTATGACTACTGAACAATTGCAAGAAATGATGGGTGATTGATCACTTTCTTGAGAATGAGTGATTATATATGAGCCTTATTAAACCACACATTCTGTGATATTATAAAGTGTTCAATTGTGTAATGTTCTCTATGTTCTTTATTGAGGAAATATTAATGATACAATGGGGGAACCCCAATGCTATAAGCAAAATGGGATGCTGATTATAGAGAATAAAGACTTTTGAAAACTTTTAAACAACAGATAGTCACTGACTTACGATCAGCCTATAAAATGATGACTTGTAAATCATTGTTAATGGGAATGGAAGACTTGATATAGTACCCTTGTAAATCTGATCTTTGTCCGTTAGGGTTATAAACACTACTTATCAATTTACAGTAATATTTTAATACAAAGAAATTGTGAATAGTTACTCTGATAATTACTTTTGGATAATTACTTTTGGGCAACTTTGGCATTTTATCAGTAAATATGATTATCTCTTTTGTGAAAAGAATTGAACTGCCTGGATTACCACTGGAGACATGGATGACATATCTAGTTAAAAAAAAATTAGTGAGAATTGTCTGAGTCATGTTTTATATTTTTCTTCATTTATTTTGTGGTAATATAGTGCTGATTCTTAAATCTGCTCATCAACTTTAGAATAGTGATTAGTGCTTGTGTCAGGCAGGGTTCTCTTAAAGAAATAAAAATCAGGACACTAGTAATTCTTTTTATAATTTATATAGAGAGAAAGGTACATAAGATAATAAAGAAACAGTTAACGATCTATAAAGCAGTACAGATTGCTCGGTGTAAATCACTTGCGTGAGGCAACTAGAAGACTGGCAATCCTTCAAGTCTTGAAGGCCGCTGAGTAGTCCTCTGTAGAGCAATTCAGGATATCTGGTCACAGGCAGCAAACATGAAAGCAGGTCACCAACAGTCAGCCAGATGACAGAGTCCAACAGTCCCCAGCTCAAGAGATGTATATCCCAGGAGCACGGCGAAGTAGGGTCTGAAGGAACCTCAACTCACAGCAACACAGTCCAAGATTAGGTGTCCCACGGGTAGTGTTGCTTGGAGGCTGAGGCACAGGATGAACAAGGCAGCTCTCTGGTCTGAAGATCTGGAAGCAAGGGAGAGGGCAGGACTCGCCGAACCCTTCCTATCTCTGCCCTTTAATTCATCCCGTGTGTTCATTGGCCATGCCGTCCCAACAGACCCACCAATCTTCTGCGGCCATGTTGGCAAAACAAACCTACCCATCACAGTGCTGAATTCATGCTTCCGAGCAACAAAGCATGTTTTATGGAGAAAAAAAAAAAACTTTCAGCAAATATTTCCACTATGTATATATTTGATAGCTTGTGTCTCCTCTTCATGTTATTTCTGAATATGTATTTCCATTTGTTCTTTCCTTTTTATCTTTTTCTTTTTCTTTAAAATCCAGTAAATCTTAATATGACAATCCTCTTTCTTTATGAATAATTATCTGTTCCATAGAGAGTTAAGATGGACATTTAAAGAATCAAAACAAACTGAAGTGTAAGTTGAAAGTGTGGCTCAATATGGTTCACATGCCTCTTAGCCAGGGACTATCTGTACTGTCAATATAGTCATATTTAGAACATGCCTCTAAAAGGTAGCCAGCCAGGGTTGTTGGTATGTTCCATGTAGTCAGTTCAGCCTCCAATAACCCTATGCACAGCAGAACAAAGCACTGCTTGGTCCTGCACCATCTACACAATTGTCCCGATGTCTGAGCCCATAGCAGAAGCCGCTGAGTCGGTCCACGTCCTTGAGAGCCTCCTCTTTTTCACCGCCTCTCCACTTTACCAATGCGGCATCCTTCTCCAAGGACTCCTCTCTCCAGAGGACGTGTCCAAGTTGCACAGCATGAATTCTTGCTGCCCTGTTCTCTCAGAGGCACTTTGGCTGAACTTCATCCAAGAGAGATCTAGCTGTCTTCCAGCAGCCTCTGGTACTTCCACTCTTCTTCGCCAGCACCACACTTCACGTGCATCAACTCAGTGTCGATCTTCCTTTCTCCACGTCTGTCACCTGCATATATGGCCACAGAAAACACCATGGCTTGGGTCCGGTGCAATTTAGTCCTCAAAGTAACATCTTAGCTTTTCAACACTTTCCCTAGATCTTACTAGGCAGATTTTCAATGCAAAGCATTTTTTGATCTCTTGAAGAACCCTTCCAAGAGCACCAGTTGTGAAGCCAAGCAAGACAAAATCCTTGACAACTACAATCTTTTCTCCATTCTTCGTAATATTACCTATTGGTCCATCTCTTATTGCTCCTTAAATTGTATCTTAAGTGTCCATTCATATATATATATATATATGAAAAATGAAAATGAAAATATTTTGAGCCCAAACTTTTAAAATATATTTTTCTTATAAACCTGCTCAAAACAATAAAATGATTTCAACTGCATATAAAATTAAATTATAACGTTATTTATAAAAGGTAGTAAGATCAATTAATTTAACTTTTTATTAAATAAGCTATCTATAGTGATTATAATAGTGCTAAATAATGTGCTTGTTTTTATACTGAATTTAATATTTACTATCATGTAAAATAAATGTACCTTTAAAAATGAGTATAGGAAATGTGTGTTTATAGACTGATTAAAATAATTTATAATTCTAGAAAAACATAACTAAAGTGATCATTGACATTAACACTTCCCAGATATTTAATTTTCTTTTGCAATATCAACTTGTCTTTTTATGATGCCACCTTAATTGGATGCTCTTAATAGAGTCAGAATAATTATAGAATTGTTAAAATGATAAGATGAAAAATACAACCTAATGACTTAAGTTGTTGCAGTTGCTAATTTTTCCTCTTTCATATACCTGTATAAATCTAAAAGACTTGGAAATGAGGAATTTTGCTATGCTTCTTATTGCTGGGATGGATTCTGAATTATAACATTTAGCATTTCAGATATTGGAAGCTGAAGTGGATTTATCTTTACCTCAGTTTATACTGCTTTTTTTTTTTTTTTGGTTTTTGGGGCATCACTGCTCTCTGGTGGTGGGAGTAGGAGGCCCAGCCCCACTGCTGGAATTGAACCTCCATCCCAGTGGGCCGCAGTCCCGTGCACAACCACTACGCCACCGGGGCTCAGTCCAGTTTATACTGCTTTTTAGGAATTAAAATTATTTTTGTTGTTCTAAAAATTGTCATTGTTCTCAGATATCCATATTATTGTAACTTTCTGTTTTCAGAGATATTTAATATTTTATGAAGCTCACAGATGTCTGACCTAAAAGAACTTATTTTATCTCCATTTGACATCAGCTTCTAATCACTCTGACATGTTTCTGGAAAATTTAGTGCCAACCTTTCTTGAAGGTTAATCCACAATCAGTGCACCCAACTTCATTCAATGCACTACTTCCCCCCTCTGTTTTGTTTTAAATATTGTTTTTGGCATATAATCCACATGTCATACAATCATATTAAGAAGACTTGTACAATCATCCCAACAATCAACTGTAGAACATTTTCTTCTTTCTTGTATTCATTATTGTTAATTTCCCAATTCTTTCCAGCCTCTCTTGCCATGAGCCTAGCAAAGTACCAGTAACTGTATCTGTAGGTTTAACTGTCCTAGATTTCCATATATATAGAAGACTCATACAAAACACAGCTCAATTCCTGAAGATGTTAAACTAAAACAGATAAACACCTTAATTACCAAGAAATCAGAAAATATTAAAAACTTTAACAAATTTAAAGAGTCACAAGGGAGATCAGATGATGAGGTGTTACATTTTAACAGAACTATTTCTACAATATTCTCCTTTACAACACTCTGGTGAAATGCAAGGTGATTCACATTCAGGGTCTATGGTCAGAGGGGACTCACCAGAAGCTTTATTGACCTGAGGAAGTTGAAAATAGATGTTGGCTTCCAGTGTCATAGCCTTATGCAAACAAGGTATTCAGAATTTAACCCTAATACTGTTCCTTTATCTGGATTAGTACTCGGATTATATTATTTATAATCCTTCGACCACACAGACGGGGGCCTTTCTTCCATGTGGACTTAGCTGATGCCTGACTTAGACGGCTACTTGTCTTGAGACAAGACCTCAAACCTCCAGACATTAGTAAGTTCATCAAGCTCCATCTGATTTCTTAAGCTCGCTTTATTGTGACAGCACCCACATCTGATGTTTTTGGGAGGGTAAATATCAAGCAGGCACATGCCATACGAAGCCATTGTTCTTATATTGGGGCTACTATTAAGTGCAAACCCCAAATCCATGTTTATATCTATGGTTTATGTATTTCTAATTTTCATTTTAGAAACATCATTGTCATGTTGTGCAACAGAACATTATCAGCAATCCTTATGGGGCATAAGGTAACTATGTTCATAGTATCATTAATTTAGCCGATTGTGTAGAATTCAAAATACTGCTGACAAAAGGAGATGCTAAGAACAGAGGGCATCTTTTTCCGTTGAGTTTTACACATCAATAACAAGTGGCTGGACATATTTGCACAACGAAGGTTGGTAAGAGAGCAAATCTTCCAATAGCACTCATTTACAAAGGCAGACCCATGGACTAACACATTTCAAAACAAGCAGAGAGAGCATGGAAAGAGTACATGCAAAGTATTCCCTGGCCACCATCCACTGTACATGCTCAAAAGCAAGAGTTCTAGGCTTTCAATTCCATCACCTCTGAAGAGCAGTCATCTGCTTTTTTTAAAATGAGTGTTACAGCTTTATGTCCAAGCCACCTTTCTTCTTCCTCTATCTTTAACTTTCCTTCTCTTTTAATAACTTTTCCTTAAGGGAAAATCATGGTGATATAGTCAATTAATATGACTTCTCTCTGCATAATTTCTTATGCGATATATAATAATTCTTGACTTCATGTCTATTGCTGCAATCCCATTTAGGAGACAGTTATCTGCTGTATAAATGGACACAATTAAGGTGGATTTGTCTTGACCTCAGGAGAAGGTATGAGCCAAGTCATATCTCTTATTTCCTTGGAGGATGTAGTCGATTAAAAGACACAAAAGACACATCTCATCAAAAACACTCATTTGTGTGCAATTTACCTTGAACACAAAGAGAAATACCAAGCTTGGTATACCTCTGGAATATCTCTTAGTCATGCTAAAGGGAAGCTAATAGAGCTTAGATATGTGTCTCTTCCCATGCTCTCTACCACATTATATTTGAACTGGCCCGACTGCATTCACTTTCACTGTCAACTTTCTTGAATAGTCTTTCTTTGTTCATGTGTTTATTTTCTTCATTGCATACCCCTCTCTAATCTGTTGTAGTGGTAAAAATATATTTTGTCATTTATCTGGACAAGGCTGAGTTCTATTGCAAAACCTCACTAACATTAACATTTACTTGGTCACTGATCGTTAGGATAGTTTGTCATCCTGGGTGAGGCTAGGATTCTCTGTGGTTTGGTAGTTGAGGCTCATAATCCCCAAATTTCACACGTGTGAATTTGGACTTTGAGGATGACCATATAAAAATGGATACATTTGAATTTTGATGCTGGACAATAGCACTGAATGTACCATGGTCTGCAAAAAGGGCAATTTTATCTGTCTTGGAAGAACTAAGTCCAGACTGTTCCTCAGAGACAAAGATGGCAAGACTTCATCTTACAGACTTGGGTCATATTCTCAGGAGGGCCCATTCCTGAGGGAAATCCATGATGCTTGGTAAAGTAGAAGGGCATGGAAAAAGAGGAAGGCACCCTAAGGAAATGCACCAACACACCAGCTCCATCAATGGGCTCAAGCATAGGAACAATCGTGAGAATTGAGCGAGAAAGCAGAATTTCCTTTTGCTGTCCATAGGATTGCTGACCAGCCGCAGCAGACTCAGTGGCACCTAACCACAGCAGTCATCCCAATGGGATGACCAAGCAAAATGTGGTCAGCTCGGCAATGGGTCCTCTTGTGAATAGCTAGGTAGTTGTAGAAGATTAGTGTGATGCCCATACTCTTGTCAGGGTCGTATGCAGCAGAAGGGAAGTCTTACGAGGGGTGTGACCGATTTCTTGTTGAGTTGACCGCTGCAGGAAGTCTTGTTGCTTTTTTTGTTGGGTCTGGAGCCTCTGCATTTCTCACTGACCCCCGTTCCGTGGTTGTGAACCAATGGCCCATCTATTGCTTGCAGTTCATAGGGTTCAGCAGCAGCAGCTGCCTCCCTTCTGATTGGTTATCTGATCTTGCATGGCTGCTTGAACCTCCCCCAGAACTGTGCGGTCAGGGAAAGCCTCGAACCTAAGTTCTGGGCCACCAAATTGGGACCAGTCTAAAGTTTCCTACTTCTACTACTGAATACATAATCTTCTTGATCTAAGTTGTGTGTGTGTGGTTGTGCCACTTATTTTGTTTCTTTAAAGAAGTCTGTCTACACAGTGACGTAAAATAGAAGCAAGAGTTAGATGGATTTTCTTTTGCTCCCTGAGGTCTTACATCAAAGTACTTATCCAGGGCTATTATCATTTTATTATAATCACACATTTCTTTTAAAAAACTTTAGTTTCTATGTTCGATCATTTTTGCCAACCAACATAACTTCCTGTCTTATGCTTTTAGCTCAAACACTCTCCAAATTAAGTCTTACACCAGAGGAATCTTACATGTATATTAATGTCAAACGTTAAAATGTATATTTTATCATGATTGACCACTAGCAGTACATAGATAGTTCTAGTTAGATAAGTTATGCTGTCACATCAATGTTTTTACATTTATTCCTTGATTCATAATTTTTAGGCCGATTTTGATGTTAGAGTGCAGCGATGAACAAGGTCTAATATTTTATGTACATTGCATACCTCAGTTGTAAGAATATCAATATGAAACAAAGAAAAGTTAATTCAGGGCAAAGGATGACACACAATGAAATATTTTAGCTAGAGCTTTGGGAGATGAACTTTCTGCTGGGCAGAAACTTGTAAGCAATAGTAATCAACATTTCCGAGTCTGGCAGAAGGGAATCGCAGCAGTGTGCAAATGCTGAAGAGTTCAATACTGGCTAAAAATTGTCAGTTCACGCATAGAGTCACTGGGGAGACAGACCTAGTGAGAGGTTTTGTAAAGACCACAGGCTTGAAAGCGCTATGGATCAACGTCTAGGCGAGTCACCATGTATCAGAATCAGCTTGACTTCAACTGACAACACAAATGGTTGGACTGAGACTGTGATTTGTGCGAAGACAGAGAAATCTCTTTGGTACAACTTTCCGAGATGCAGAATATGGAGTTTAGCAGTGAGAAAACAAACAAACAAACAAAAACAAACAAACGGAAGTAAGTATGAAAAATGTGAACATTCTAAAGGAGAGGAATATAATTTAATGTACTTGTAAACCAATAATTTTGGCAACTATATAAACAATTCAGAAATCAGTGGTGGAAGAAGAAAGATTAGCTAAAATGAATGAAAGTGGAAGAAAGAGGAGAAATCAGGATAAAGAATATGATATATATAAAAAGAAAATAATATAAAAAAATATTTTTTTCTTTAGTGGTTATTGAAGACCATATGCCTACTCTGCATTTTTCAACATTTCTAATAGAGCAATGATGTGTATTGGGTTGAAAATGGAATGCAGTCAAAAGTTCAAGCAAAACAAAAGTGAAAGGAAAAGGAAGCATATAATTTGGTTGACAGAGTGACTGTCCCAGTGAGCTGGACATTTGAACAATTCTGAGAATAGCACAAGAAAGAGCCATTTTTCCTTCTCTTGTGGAGTGGGTCATAGTGAGTTAAAAGTGAGCTATCAGCACCTACCAACTATGAAGGCAAATATAGAGGTAAATTCAACTAAAATATATTGTTCGATATTTATGTTGCTGTCTGGTGCCATCAAGTCAGTTCCACCTCATTCTGAAGCAATGAACACAGAATAAAATGCCTCTAACCCGGTGTCAGCCTCACAATGGCTAGGTTCACGCAGCTGTGTCCATATTGTCAAGTACCTTCCTCTGTTTTGTTTTGGTTTTGTCTGTCTCTCAGCTTTATCACAGGATGTCTATTTTCAGGGACTTGTCTCTCCTGATACCATGCCAACAGTTTGTGAAACAAAAATCCTACCAATGTTGATTCTAAAGTGCTTTCTGGCTATACTTCTTCTATGACAGATGTTTGTTCTTTTGGCAGTACATGATATTTTTGTTGCTCTTCTCAGTTCCATGTTCATATGTATCCATTCTTTTTCAGTTTTCTATATTCAATGTATAACTTTCACATGCACAGGAGGTGCTTGAAAACACCAGGGCTTTTTTTCAGGCACACCTTACTCATCCATATTACCTTCTTGCTTTTTTATACTTTAAATAGGTTTTGTGAAGCTTATTTGTCCAAGACCATGTGTCATTTGATCGTTTGACTACTGATTATGGATTCAAGCAAGATGAAATGCTCGATGAATGCAATTTTTTTTTATGGGCATCACTGCCTCTGGTGGTCGTGGGCACTACCCAGTGCTGCTCCTGAGAGCCGCCGCTGGATTTGAACTGCCAAGCCTGGGGGCCACAGTTCCGCACTCAACCACTTACGCCACCGGGGCTCAGCCCTGATGAATGCAATTTTTATCTTTGATTTCCATCAACACTTGCAAATCCTCCTGCTAGCAAGCAAGTTTGTGCACCTGGCATATCAAAGGTGGAGAGTAAAGGTTCCATCAATCTTTACGTCTGTGTTAGTCTGGGTAGATTAGAGGAACAAATTCAAGGACACTCACATTGATATAAGGAAAGGGTTTATATACAAAAGGAATGTGGCAGGGAGAAAGCATCCCAGCCCAGTCCAGTTCAAAGTCATAAGTCCGATATTAACCCATATGCCTGAAATCAGTCTATAGAGTCTTCTTCCAACTCATGAAGTCACAGGTCAGTGGGTGCAGAATCCTGGTGCTGGCAGGGCACCTCGCCTCTAGGGCTCTGGGTCCATCAACAGCAGAAATAACTCACTGTTGGCAGAGGTCTCCATCTGGCCGCCCGAGTTTCAGAGGTCTGGCTCCATCAGGGCAAAGCTGTGTGGTCTCTCCGCTGGCTCCTCCAGCTTCTCGAACGCTGCCAGCTTGTCTTGTCCGTGATTAACTGTCTTTGAAACTAACTTCCAACAACTGGGGAAGATAGCTTCTCCTCTTCACGAGGGAAATATCATGAGATTTCCCAGAAGTCTCAGGTGAAACCAGGCCCACATAGAGGCCTCATTGGCTACTCAATGGCTATCTCCAGATTAACAGGCTAGACTCCACCCCTACATTTCAATCATAAAATTAGCATAAGCACATGACTACCACAATGCCATATTCGCTTTTATGCATTCTAGCATCTCCAATTGTTTGCTGTACAATGAATATCTATGGTGAGAGGCTATAACCCTGATGCACTTCCTTTTTATTTAAAACCCTGAGCCATTTCTTTGTTTTGCTCACATAAACATCTCTTGACCTTTGTACAAGATATGCACATGTGTAGAGAGGTTTTACTAATAAATTTGATATGCATTGTGAGTTGAAGTGAGACAACAGCAACACTGGATTTAAAACATGTTATTTCATAAGTCATAAATCACTACAGAATCAACATTCAAGTAGAAATTATGGAACATACCTCTGGTGGTGAGGGGTAAGCATTTCTCTGTGATCCACAAGACCAACCATTCAGACACACTAGCATCTCTGGGGGAGAAAGATAGGCTTTCAAATACAATAAGAAGTTATAGTCTCAGAATTTCAATGGCAGGTCTAGCCTATCCTATAAGGTTGCCATAAGTAGGTATCAATTTGATGGCAGTGAGGTGTTTTTAAGATAACACTTAACAGTAATATTTCTGTTAAGTTGAATAAAGCATATTATAGGGCTGATTATGAAATGTGAGTATGGAACAGGATTGGCAAAATTAGAACATAAAATGTGAGAAAGTTTCAAAGAATTCCTAAAGCATATCTGTTGCTATGGATTGCATTATGTATCCATGGAGAGGCATGAGAAGTCCTAAGTCCTAGACCTATGAATGAAATCTTAAAAGAAAATCTCTTCTTTTTAGCTATTATCGGCAAAGTTGAAGAGGTCATACCAAGTTAGGGTCAATCGGTAACATCATAGTAAATAGAGAAAGGATGGAATTTGCCAAAAATTTCACAATGCTCAAAGAAACAACATACAGGAGATCAGACAAAGTGATGGATTGCAAAATTCTCCTGTACAAGATCTCTCTAAAGTGATGAAAATAAATGAAGTCATTTGGAGGGCTAAGATGTGCCTGACCCAAATTGTGGTGCTCTCCATCACCTCATGTATATGGAGAATTTGGACATAGAATCAGGAAGACTGAAGTACAAGGGAATCATTTGCATTATGGTCCTGCTCGAGACTCCTGAAAATTCCACAGGCTTCTGAAAACTCCAAAATTTTGGACCAACAGTCAGAATGGTTTTGGGAAGCAAGGATGGAAAGACTTTATCTCATTTACCTTGGTTTTGCTAACAGGAGAAACCAGTTCCTGGAAAAGAACATCATGTTTGATAGAGGGGCAGGGACAAAGAGGAAGGCCACTGATGTGATGTATTGGCACAGTGGCTGCAAGTTTGGGCTCAAATATTAGAACAATTATGGTGGTCCATCCCCTGAGAGTGTTCTGCTCTGTTTTACCTAGGGTCCCTTCGAGTCAGAACCAATTTGAAGGCCCCTATCCCTGACAGCATCAGAGCAGGAAGGGTCCTAATCCTTCCTGAGTGATGTTGTAAAAGAACTGAGAAGAACGCTGAAATAGAATGACCTGTAAACCAGACATTGTGTGAACAACTATGTATATAAAGATACATAAGATGTTGAAAAGACAGGAAGCTGGGGGTTTTGGGGCAGTATCCTCCCTCCTAAAATGGCAGTGAGAGGACATGGTCCTACCGATTCTTTCTTTACCTCTTTACCATGTCAAATCACTGTCCTTTTATATTTCTTTCATTTGTGGAACCCAAAAGAAGTTGCACTGAATGAGGTCAGGTGAAGCAGGTGTGTGGGCAATAGAGAAATACTGGTTCTTTCCTTTTTTTTTTTTGCCAAGGAATGGTGCACTGAAAGGCTGTTTGAGTAGATTCATTGTCATGATGGCTAAAAACCCATGGCATTTTCACAAGTTAGCCTACTGTGAAAATGCTAGGAATTTAGTAGTTGTGGGGTGCTAGCTATCTATTTTTTGTAAAAAGTATGAAAATATTGCTTTATTTTAGACCACACAACATGAAAGATTCATACCACACAATCTGACATAACCTTTTGGTTTGAAGGCAACTAACTAAACCAGACTGATGCAGCAGTTGTACTTACGGGAGCTTTACACAGCGTTCGGTACCATCTTTAAGAGGGATATATTCTTATGAATATTAAATCATGTGCACACATGGATTGATTTGTAGAATTAATAATAAAGTAAAAACTTTTATAGATTTTAATTACTGGTAGCTAAAATCAACCACAGAGATAAATAAAATCAAATATATGAACAATCAAGAGAAACCATTATAACAAAGTGAACAAAGCAAATCTTCAAACTGCTACACATCATTTCTTGATGAGTCAAAACTAACCTGGCAGCACCTAACATCAGCATCCCAGAACAATAATTACCAATTTTTTAAAACAGTCCAGCAAGTTTTTCATTGATTTAAAAAAGTGGCTCGTCAGGCCTGTTCCAGGGGTTATTTGAGATGATGAATCAGAAATTAGCATTGGATGACCACATCAGTTCTAGTTTCTTAGCTTGGTATTTCACTATTTTTTGAACTATTAAGTTACGCAGATTTATTTATTCATTATATTATGAAGCTTTCACTTTAAATAAGAGGAATTCAATTGCATATTTAAAGGAAAAACAGAAATGGTAAGGGATGTTTGATAAAGAAATAGATATGAAACATTTGCCAGAGAAGGTGTACATGCACCCAACGTCGCTGGTCTGCTTCACATGGAGCTGCTCACAGTAAGGTCAATGGTTCAAATACACCTCCAACGCAGCAAACTTGTGTCAGTCTGGGTAGACTAGAGAAACAAATTAATAGGTACACATATGGATATAAGGGTCAGGTAAGGTTTATATGTAAGAGGAATGCAACATTGAGAAAACATCTCAATCCAATCCAGTTCAAAGTCATAAGTCCAATATTAGCCCATCTGCCCAATACTGGTCTATAACTGGTCTATAATTCAGTCTCCTTCTGAACTGCGAAGTCACAGGCCAGTGGATGTAGAGTCACAGCACAGGGACGGTTCTCCCCATGGCTTCTCGTTACTAGGGCTCAAGGTCCATCAACATCATCCAGTGGTGGCAAGTCAGCATTGGCAAGGATCTCCATGTGGCTTCTCCAGCTTCAGAGGTTTGGTTCCATCAGGGTAAGGCCGTGTGGCTTCTCCTCTAGCTCCTCCCACTCCTCTGGCACTGCTATCTTGTCTTGTCTGTAGTTCGTTGTCTCAGACACTGACTCCAATGACTGGGTAGATTGCCTCTCATCTCCATGAGGAAAATATTGTGAGATTTCTCAGAAACCTCAGGAGAGAGCCATGCCCACACAGAGACCTCATTGGCTACTCAATGACTATCTCCAGATTAACAGGCTAGACTCCACCCCTAGACTTCCAATCATGAAACTGACATCAAGCACATGACCACCACAATCCTTTAAAAAATGGAAAGACTTGGAAAACCTAAGAGACAATTCTTCGCTTTCCTTGAGGGTTAGCATGACTTACAATGGATTAGATGCAGTGAGTTCTTTCTTATTTATATGGGAGTCTGTGCAAGACATATTGAGACAAGTGAATTACTGGAAAGCCAGCACCTATAGTTTAAGAAAAATGAAAGTGAAAAAAAATCATAATAAAAAGACACCTACAGGGAAAATGTGAGGGCAATTTGAAGTGTGAAAAATGTAAGATGTTATAAAAATTTTCATAAATATTTTGAAGATTTAAATGTGTCTTCTTCAAATTATACATGAAACAGTTCAGAACACATTTCAATATCTACAAGTCAATTCAAAATCCATGCTAAATTCTTCATAGCTGTTGACTCCAAGCTTCTTTATGAGAAAAATTCCAATTTTTCTTTTAAGAGCTTTTATGAAAAGGTGAAGAAGCTATGCCAGTTTGTTACAAGAGTAGGGCATGTTGATTATGATAAAAGAGTTTGAACTCTACCGGGCCAATTTGGGGTTTGAGAACATTTGAATTTCTATTTAATGTACCAAACTCACTAGCGGACTGTTAATTGTGACTGAGAACAGAATTATTTGACAGACTGGAATGTTTTGGGGTTTTTGAGGGTGTGCATCTTTATGGGTACAGAAAATCTTACATATCTCTGGTTCCGTAGTTAGTGGGTCTGAACAACCAAACCTGTGTTTAGCAGTCAGATGCACAACTTGCTTCTCAATGAGGGCTCTTTATCTACTGTACAGCAAGTCTTGTATGTGACTTCTTTTTTAAAGATAAAACATTAGCTCTGCCTCCTATTTAGCTCCTACTAAATGTTAAGAGATATTTTGGGGAAATTTCAAGTCCTTGTAATATGCACCATTCAAATATATGTTTGGATCAGAGGGCACCATGTGAAGGACACTCCATTTGATATAATATAATACAAACTAAGTATGTATCTCAAGCATGCACTTCCTCTATCCCAGGGTAGCCGATATTGCACTACACTGACTTATCCTCTTATGAGAGAGAAGAGTACAGAGTGGTATATGAAATGTGTCCTCTAAATCAAGAACTGTTACTAATAAGGAAAAATTGTTAGTTTTTGAACCAGGTGGTAAAACAACCCCCCAAATATGTCTAATATTTGAAACACTAAAGTGTATGCTGTGTAATGTATTTGGTCAAAAATTATGGTTTGTAACTTTTTTTGAACTAAAGAATGTACAGAATCTGCAGCCATTGAAGTTTCCTAGTGAGCAAGTGGCATGCTATGACCAATTTGTAATGGGATATTTTTTTATTTATATGTCTTATTTTATTTTATTTATTTTTTTTATATTTTTTATTTTATTTTTATTTTTTTTATTTATATGTCTTATTTTATTTATATTTTTTTATTTATATGTCTTTTATTTAGCTGGCGTGTGATTTACCCTGGAAAAGTAGACATCATGTCAGTGACTGGAAGAATCAAATTAAAAGAAAAATGCATGCTCACTACTTAAGAAACAAGCAAAACAAAACAGCATTGAAGCAAATAAGAACTACAAGATAGCACCAAAAAATCATTAAGCCAAATATAAGAGTTTTCTAAAATAAGGATCTCATTCCTCTTTGTATAAATTGTATGCTTGAAAAACTGTCTATGGGGCTGAGCCCCGGTGGCATAAGTGGTTGAGTGCAGAACTGCAGTCCATGGGCTTGACGGTTCAAATCCAGCGGCGGCTCCCATGAGCAGCGCTGGGTAGCTCCCACGACCATCAGAGGGCAGTGATACCCCCCGAAAATAAAAAAAATAAACATGCAAATTTATGTTTCTGGGCTGAGCCCTGGTGGCATAGTGGTTGTGTGCGGACTGCAGCCCACTGGGTTGGAGGTTCAATTCCAGCTCCCAGGAGCAAAGGCTGGGCCTCTTACTCCCACCACCAGAGGGCAGTGATGTCTAGAAAAAAGAAAAGAAAAGAAAAGAAAAACTGTATGTAGAAAGACAAACAGTAACAACAATAAAATCAACCCAAGGTTACAGATTAGAAGGTCTCTTTGATATTATAGGTCATGAAATTCCTTGAGAGTTATGTTAGAGGAGAAAAAACTCTAGCATTGTAAAACACTAGTAGAAGTTGAATATATTGCCTGGGTTTCAATAGTGGATGAAGGGTGTGGGAAGTACAGTGTGTTTAGCCACATCAACCTTTCTTTCTGGAAATTACTGAGTAATTACCAAGGTGGCAGTTCAGGAAATACGTGAGTCATTTAAGATCAGTAGTGATGGGCAGGTCAGAGCCCTGCTTTGATCCAAGTATGAAATTAATACAAAGCCCCAGAAATCATAATCTCTGTTTTATTTGAGTGTATTTTTTTTTCCTGTAAGGCATTATTTCACCTAATGTCACACTGAATATTTCTCCAGCTTTCAGTACTATTTAGTGGATGTATTCTGCGATGCTTCTGATGCAAAGACCACCCTATGAAAACGTTGTGGGCATGACCTAGATGCCTCTGTTGGTTCTGAGTGGTTCCAAAGAAAGAAAATCCATAACGCAGGAATTTAGGAAACTTCAGGCTTGGTTATGGCTTCTTGCTCAGACCTAGGTAATTTCATAAGATAAAGTCACCTGGTACCCTCCTGAATTCTGTTATAGTCTAATCTTATTTCAATTTACTCATTGCAAATTACTGAGTAATATATTACTCAAAAGAAAAGTAATGCATTATCTAGAAAAATTTAAATGTATTTTGAAGTATAACCCAAATGTATTTAAATTCCAACTATGAGTGTTTCAAAAATATATTAACTTAAAGCAGCTTTAATAAAGTTAAAGAAACAGATTCCTTTTGCAAGCCTACATTTTAAAATAAATATTGATCTGCAGTACTAAATAGTTATATGTATTTTAATTAGTTCATATAAAAGCTGGATATTAAAGAGACAAATTTAAAGTAGTTTCAAAAGAATTAAAAAATGGAAAAATACACTGTTGTAGTATGCACAATTATATAACACTTGCAGAGCATTTTAAGCTATTTATAATCATTCATCCTCTCAAAAATGTTAAGATGCCATTATACTGAATAAGTACTTAAGTACTTCTATGGAAATATAAACTTCAGGAAGAAAAAAAAAACAAGCTCCTTGAATGGAGGGTAATAAACACCTAAGTCTTTAAGATACATAATATTCACTCTTCTTTTCAAATCAGTACTTTTCTTAGGTTTAATAGACTTTACCCCTTATGTATTGCTTAAAGAATTTGGCTTTCCCAGTCCCCAAAATGTATACTTAGGAGTCTTACTTTTTACTCTTAGGTCTCACTAATTCACCCAAACAGATCTTTTTTTCTGGTTTGAAGTTCTTTTTCTGTTTTTGTTTGTCTGTTTGTTTGTTTTTGGGCATCACTGCCCTCTGATGATTGTGGTATCTACCCTGTGCTGCTCCTGGAGAGCTGCTGCTGGATTTGAACCGCCAAGCCAGTGGCCCGAAGTCCCGCACTCAACCTCTATGACACCGAGGCTCAGCCCTGAAGTACTTTTTCTAAGATAAAAATTGAACAATTATCTTCTAGGTCATTCAGTATATCCTAATATCCTTCAATGTAAAGTCATATCAAAGTAGTTTTTAGTGATCTGGCATGCACTTAATCCTTTTATCAAATTCCACTAATAAGTCATTAATATTTATGGAAACCAATTTTAAACACAATGGCTAAAAGACAGCATAGTACTTGTTCCATAGTACTCACTATGATACAAGTGGTTTCTGAGTGTGGCAAAAACAGGGATTAAGAAAGAGAGGAAAGGTAATTTTGGAAAGTGATTAAAGTCTTAAGAAATCAATGAAATGGAGTAATGTCATAAAAATAGGTTTGGAGGCAAGAGCATGGAAAGAGATAGGAAATGAACATTGGCCCTAAGACACAACTGAAGAACCCATCCCTGCTGTGATAGGTAGGTTTGTTATGCCAACATGGCCACAGAAGATTGGTGGGTCTGTTGTGACAGCACGGCCAATGAACACGCGGGATAAATTGAAGGGCAGAGAGAGGAAGGGCTCAGCGAGTCTCACCCTCTCTCTTGCTTCCAGATCTTAGGACCAGATGGCTGCCTTGTTCATCCTGTGCCTCGACGTTCAAACAACACTCTCCGTGGAACACCTAATCATGGACTGTGGAGCTGTGAGTTTAGGTTCTTTAAGCCCTACTTTGCCATGCTCCTGGGATATATATATCTCTTGAGATGGCGACTGTTGGACTCTATCATCTGGCTGACTGTTGGTGACCTGCTCTGCTGTTTGCTGCCTGTGACCGGATAGCCTGAATTGCTCCACAGAGGACTACTCAGTGGCCCTCAAGGACTGCCAGTCTTCTAGCTGTCTGTACTGCTTTATAGTTAACTATTTCTTTCTTCTTTTATATACATTTCTCTCTATATAAATATATAAAAAGAATTACTAGTGTAATTACTGATTTTATTTCTCTAAGAGAACCCTGCCTTACACATGTGTTACCGGGAGTGCTTCTAGAGAAACAAAACCATAAAGATGGGTTTCTTTGATTGGTTCTCCAATCTGCTTAGTCTTAAGAGCACTGGTGATGCTAATTCTAGACCCAAAGCCATGGGTAATTTTGCCAATCCTACTATTCCATAGTGTGAAATAGCAAAGCTAATAGCTAAAGTAGGAACACCGATGGATGGGGTGCTGGTCACAGGAGAGGCTCTGGGAGACCGTATATTTGATATATTCCAGCAGTTTAGTCAAGATGCCTAGCATAAGGAAGCTGGTTGGCTGGTCCTCCTTAAAATGGACTATGTGATTAAGGAGAGGGATTGCCTCAGGGCCTCAGAAGCACGCCTTAAGTGCCGATTCAGGTTCTGTCTGTGCTTCTTGCCTGTAGTAAAAGAGGCAATATTGCTGAGAACCAAGTACAAAGCATCTTTATGCAAGTGGCTGAGTTACAACGGCAGCTGAACGGCAGATCCAGAGCAGAGTCCGAAGCCAAAGTGAGGGCACTGATAGGAAAACAAATTGGACCCTGAAGCATGGGATGGGAATATATGGGCTGATGATCCAGAAGAGGAGGATATTATGCCACCATTAGAAACAATTGTCAATAGATCTACCCTTCCCAGCTGAAGATAGTAATCTACTATCGACAAAACAACACACACCTGAGCAGATCAACCAACCTACTCAAGGTGAAATGCCAGGTGGGGCTGCATCTCTACCATTGCCTGAGAGAGATGACTTACAAGATAGTGCTGAGAACACCCAGGAAACACCCTCACCATTGATAGTTTCTGCTAGACCCTTAAGGCAAGGAAAGCTCCTAAGGGTGAGGCCGAGGTGATCACTCAAGAAGTGTGCTATACTCACAAAGAACTGCTTGAGCTTTCAAATATGTACAAGCAAAAGCCTGGGGAGTATCCCTGGGAATGGTTACTGAGGGTGTCGGATACTGGTGCAAGAAATGTAATATTAGATCAGTCTGAGTTTCTGGATACTCTTCTTTCAATGTCTCAGCAAGAGAGGCTAAGAGAGGAATCAACTCCTTATTTGGCTGGTTCACTGAGGCATGGGCTGCCAGATGGCCTAGATTAGACCATCTTGAGGTGTCTGACCTACCTTGGTACACTGTAGAAGAAGACATCCAAAAGCTGAGGGAAATTGATATGGTGGAATGGACCTATCAGGATACTCTCATAGACCACCGAAGGGGGGTGTCCTGAGGACATATTCTTCACTACTACCATAAGGAATAAGTTTTTGAGGTGGGCCCCAGGATCTTTGAAGACTCCTATAATTGCTATGTTGTGTGCACCAGGATTAACTGTGGGAACTTAAGTGAACTCTGGCACAATGGGACTGATTGGACTCCGTAGTAACAGAGGGCAAGTGTCAGTAGTGAATCAACAGAGACAGGGTGGTCGTGGTTATATTAGACAGTAAGGCTTTTGTGGTAATCAAAGCAGCCTGTCTCATGTGGAATTATGGCATAGGTTACTCAGTCATGGTGTCCCTAGGAGTTTTTAATAGATGGGAAACCTACTAAATATTTACGTGCCCTATACAGGCAGAAGAATGCTGGATCAGGTGAACAGAGGGATAGGCAGTCATGATCACTCACCCAATTCCCAGACATGACCCATTTTACAAACCCACAGCCACTTGAATGAGGGGAAGACCAGGTCCCTTGGAAGAAGGACCCTGGCACATCACCAAAGGTTTATGCTGTTAGTCTTTTTCTAGCCTTCCTCAAAGGGACCTCAGGCCTTTCACAAGAGTGACTGTTCATTGGGGAAAAGGAAATAATCAAACTTTTCAGGGATTACTGGATACTGGCTCTGAACTGACACTAATTCCAGGGGATCCAAAGTGTTTCGAAGGCCCAGCAGTCAGAGTGGGGGCTTATGGAGGCCAAGTTATTAATGGAGTTTTAGCTCAGGTACGCCTCAATGTGGGTCTGGTAGGTCCCTGAACCCATCCTGTAGTTATTTCTCCAGTTTCAGAATGCATCATTGGAATAGACATATTTAGTAACTGGCAGAACCCCCATATTGGATCCCTGAAATGTGGAATAAGGACTATCGTATTTGGAAAGGCCTAATGGAAACCCTTAGAATTGCCATTGCCTAGGAAAATAGTAAACCAAAAGCAATACCGCATTCCTGGAGGGATTGCAGAAATCAGTGACACCATCAAAGACTTGAAAGATGCAGGGGTGGTGATTCCTACCACATCTCCATTTAACTCACCTATTTGGCCTGTAAAGAAGACAGATGGATCCTGGAGAATGACAGTAGATTATCGTAAGCTTAACCAGGTGGTGACTTCAATTGCAGCTGCAGTTCCAGATGTAGTCTCATTGCTTGAGCAAATTAATACTTCTCCTGGTACTTGGTATGCAGTTATTGATCTGGTCAATGCCTTATTCTCGATACCAATTTCAAAGGATCACCAAAAGCAGTTTGCCTTCAGCTGGCAGGGGCAACAGTACACTTTCACAACTCTCCCCCAGAGGTACATCAACTCTTCTGCCCTGTGCCATAATTTAGTCCGAAGGGACCTCGATCGTCTGTCTATTCCACAAAATGTTATACCAGTCCATTATATTGATGACATTATGCTGATTGGATCCACTAAGGAGGAGGTATCAAAGACTTTAGATTCATTAGTACAGCATCTGCGTACAAGAGGTTGGGAAATTAACCCAACAAAGATTCAAGCACCCTCCACCTTGGTAAAATGTCTAGGGGTCCAGTGGTGTGGAGCATGTCGAGATATTCCCACTAAAGTGAAGAACAAGCTATTGCATCTGGCTCCCCCAACAACAAAACAGGAGGCACAACGCCTAGTGGGCCTTTTTGGATTTTGGAGGCAACATATCCCTCACTTGGGAGTTCTACTTCGACCTATTTATCAGGTGATACGAAAGGCCTCCAATTTTGAGTGGAGCCTGGAACAAGAAAAGGCTCTGCAACAGGTTCAGGCTGCCGTGCAAGCTGCTTTGCCACTGGGACCATATGATCCAGCTGACCCAATGGTGCTAGAAGTGTCAGTTGTTGATAAAGATGCAGTGTGGAGTCTTTGGCAGACCCCTATTGGTGAATCACAGCGCAGACCATTGGGATTTTGGAGTAAAGTCCTGCCATCTTCTGCAGACAACTACTCCCCCTTTGAAAAACAGCTGTTGGCCTGTTACTGGGCTTTGGTGGAGACTGAATGCCTCACCTTGGGCCATCAAGTCACCATGAGGCCTGGACTACCCATCATGAACTGGGTATTGTCTGACCCACAGAGTCATAAAAGTGGCTGTGCCCAGCAGCACGCCATTGTTAAATGGAAGTGATACATACGAGATTGGGCCAGAGCAGGACCAAAAGGTACAAGTAAGCTGCATGAAGAAGTGGCTCAAATGCCCACAGTCCCCACTCCAGTCACATTGCCTTCTCTTTCCAAATCTGCACCTATGGCCTCCTGGGGAGTTCCTTATGATAATTTAACCAAAGAACAGAAAAGTCATGCTTGGTTCACGGATGGCTGTGCACGATATGCAGGTGCCACTCGTAAGTGGACTGCAGCAGCACTACAGCCCCTTTCTGGGATCTCCCAGAAAGAAAATCCTCCCAATGGGCAGAACTTCGAGCAGTGCACCTGGCCTTTCAGTTTGCCTACAAGGAAAAGTGGCCAGATGTGAGACTGTATACTGATTCATGGGCTGTGGCTAATGGCTTGGCTGGATGGTCAGGGATTTGGAAGGAACATGATTGGAGGATTGGTGACAAGGAGGTGTGGGGAAAAGATATGTGGATGGTTCTCTTTGAATGGGCCAAAAAAGTAAATGTGAATGCTCATCAAAGGGTTACCTCTGAAGAGGAGGGCTTTAACAATCAAGTAGATAAGATGACACGCTCTGTGGAGACTGGCCCTCCTCTTTCCTTTGCCACTCCTGTTATTGCCCAATGGGCACATGAACAAAGTGGACATGGTTGTAGGGATGGAGGTTATGCATGGGCATAGTAACATGGACTTCCACTCACCAAGGCTGACTTGGCCACAGCCACTGCTGAGTGCCCTATTTGCCAGCAGCAGAAACCGACAATAAGTCCAAGGTACGGAACTATTCCTCGGGGAAATCAACCAGGAATTTGGTCGCAAGTTGATTATATAGGAGCACTCCCATTCTGGAGGGGGCAGCGCTTTGTTCTGACGGGAATAGACTCCTATTCTGGATATGGATTTGCCTTCTCTGCACGCAATGCTTCTGCCCAAACCACCATTTGTGGACTTACAGAATGCCTCATCCTACGGCATGGCATCCCACATAGCTTTGCTTCAGATCAAGGAACTCACTTATAGCAAATTCAGGACGGCAATGGGCCCATGCCCACGGAATCCACTGGTCATATCATGTTCCTCATCATCCTGAAGCAGCTGGCCTGATAGTACGATGGAATGGGCTCCTGAAGACACAATTGCAATGCAAACTACGTGGCAACAACTTGCGGGGCAGTGTTCTCCAAGGAACTGTGTGTGCTTTAACCAGCGGCCAATATATGGCGCTTTGTATCCAATAGCTAGGATGCATGGGTCCAGGAACCAAGGGGTGGAAACTGGAGTGACACCACTCACTATTACTCCTACTGACCCACTTGTAGCATTTTTGCTTCCTGTCCCAGCAACCCTATGTTCTTCAGGATTGGAGTTCCTGGTCCCGAAGGAAGGAACTCTCCCACCTGGAAACACAGCATGGATTCCACTGAACTGGCAGC
>PVJH01022137.1:0-37234 GCA_004026705.1 Nesogale talazaci | reverse complement strand
AACAAGAATTGCCACAAGGCAGAAGTCAGGCATGCCTCTTGGTCTCCTTGTCTCTGCCCCTGAACTCAGCCTGGCCCCTTTGCTCTGTCCCTGGTCTCCATGGTGCAGCCTCTGGGACCTCCGATCTTGCCTTCTGCAACTTCAGATAGGGATCTTGGGACAAAGTGTCAGCAGCCTTCTAGAGAGCATTCTGGTGGCACTTCTCCTGAAACAGATACGGCTTTCCTACTACATTGCTGTCCATATAGCCGACTCCACTTTGAGAGGGCAGCTCTTCCTCAGTCATATCAGAGTGCCTTCTGATCGAGGGGCTCATCTTCTGGTTTTCAGTGACCAATTCCTCAGGAGTGCACAGCCTATTCAGCCCTCGTAGCCTGTTGTTAGTCTCAGCCGAAACCTGTTCACTTTGGCGGATGCTGCTGGTATCTGAAATACCAGGGACAGCTTCCAGCCATAGGCACCACCACAGTAGGACAAACCAATAAGACAAGTGGTGCTTGAATATGTTCATGAGAGGAACTCTTAACCTCTGTGTGTTAAGAGTATCAATGTGAATCCTCTTAGAGGGTGTGATACCCTTACTCAAGTCACACTTAGGTCTTACCGTTACTTTGATTCACACCTTTAATCTTACAAAAGAAAGAAGCAAGGAGAAAGGAGAGATGCCGGGAGCAGTCTCTTGGACCCAAGGCCCCTGTGCTGAGAACCACCTAGACTTGGGGCAAGATCAATGGTCCAGACACATGGAGCTCTATCTCCAAGGAACGGCAGGCCTACCCTTCTTAAAGGAGACAAGGTCTCTCCCCGAGAGCTGGCACCTCTACCTACTAAACTGAAAACTGAGATACTGAATTAAAGTCAACTGCTTGGTATTTCTGTGGTGGCAGCACTAGTTAACTAGAAAGCTGGTATGTATTTCCCTACTCTAATAGGTGTGATAAAATGCATATGTCGCCTTATCCAATAGTTGGTGTGCTTTTGATCTTGTGATTTCGAAACTAAATACTCTTTTGCTCTAGATTTCATTCTTTTTTTTTTTTCTGTCAACATTGGAGATTTAAGAGCCATCCACGTTGCTGCCTGTATTGGTTTTTGCTTCTTTCTGATGTATGATTTCTGTATATACATGCATCCTATATTCTTTTACATTCTTTGAGTGAAGAATATTGAAGTTGTCCCTCATGTCCCTGCTACCAGTGTTGGCCAGGTTTTCTCATGGACTTCTTGAGGATTTTTCCTAGGATATGTATCCAGTAAGTGGAATTCCTGGAGCACAGAGCATTTGTACAGCTAATTTTACCAAGTATTACCAGATTGCTTTTCCAAAACAGTTTTATCAAATACTATTCCCACCCAAGAGGGCCCTGGGTTAAAATCTAGCCCCTACAATCACTTTGGACCTTTCGTCTCCCCATCAATAAAAAGGAAATAACAATATCTGCCTCATGAAGTATTTAAGAAGATAAAATGAACTAATATGCAAGGAGCCTTCAAAAGTTCATAGGGAAAAGTCCATTAAAGATCTTTTTGTTCTGTTTTACTATTAATTTTTTGAAGCCTTACAGGCAAAGCATATCGAAAACACCCAATACAATAGGTACCAGATGTTAACTACTCCTCCCTAAACCGGGTAGTGATATAATTTACCTACTTTTGTGTGGATGCCCCCCCCCCACACACACACACCAGATTTGCAGACATTTCCCCTGTATTCCAGGTGTCACTTCTCTGTCACTCTTTAGATCATTTGTAAATGCCCTTGTTCGGGTTTGCCACCCGTCTGTTAACCAGGTCTGTAGAACGTGCTGACGGAAGCCTTTATTTGCTTTTGGAGCTTTGTTCATGAAGGCTTTCCCCATCCCAGCATCAAAGATACCCTCCGACACTCTGCACTTTCAGCGTTTATAGGTTTACCTTTCGCTCTCAGGCCTGCCTCGTCCCGTGTGTTCATGAGCTGCTTCCCCACACGCTGCCCTCCCTCACCAGAGCCCCTGGGCTAGGGTTAGGAATGCCTTCTACAGACTGGTTTCAGGATTGTTCTGCTGCGTGCCAGAGACCGGCTCTACCTTTGATTCCAAACTCACCAACCCCACTACCATGCAGTCCTCTGGGGCTGGGTAGAACTGCCCCCGTGGGTTACCGAGACAGGAACGCCAGGAGAGTAGGAAGCCTTGTCTTTCTCCCAAGGTCTGGCTGATGATTTCTGACTGCTGACCCTGGCGGCCCAGCAGGTAACCCCTTTGCCACCAGGGTTTGCTATCAGAGGAAGTGTGGATCCAGTACCACTGCCCGGCACAGGCCTGCGTCTAGATTTCTTGGGGGTGCCCTTTCTCCTTTCGACTCCAGGCCCAGGTGCAATTAGCAACTTGTATTGCTTCTTCCCTGGGCCAGTGAGCAGAGTGGCTTTTCTGAGAGCTTGGTCAAGGAGGGCAAGGCTGCCTGATTGCATTTCCAGTCTTTGTCTGAGCTTAAGACTGCCTCCTCCAAGCCCTGGCTGTTGAAGGGCAGCAAGCCCTGCCGCCCACCCCGGCGTCGGGTCCACTGACTGCTCGCTCTGGCCTCAAGGGTGCTTCTGTTTCACAGGCCTCAGAGTTTCCTTCTTTATTTTTTTAAAAGCATGACTGTATTTTAAAAGCATTTTTGTTATATTTTATCCAGCATTGCTACATATTTACAGTAGAAGAAGCCTTATTACATCATTTCTAGACTATTTTGCCAAAAAATTTACTCTGAATTTTTCTGTTAATCGCAATACCATTTTAACTTTCACTACTGCTGGCTTAACACTCATCATGTAGCCCTTGACTGCCCTCTGAGTGCCCTTAACTTTTCCTATTCCCCTTTTTAGTTCAAGCTTTTGACCAGGTTTTTTTCTATTGGTAAGACTTAGACTTCTGTTCAATCCCCGGCCCCCAGCTTGGCCACTTGCTTATTCTGAATTTATGCACAATTATCTCCCTCTGGATCATTAGGGGTAGGGGGGTGGTTGTCTTCTTATTGATTCAAAATGATGACGGATGTAAATATCCTCCCCAAGAAAATAGCCATAAAATAACCTGTTTTAATTTGTGCTGAAATAAAATCCCAAGCACTTGTTCTTGTTAATAAATATGTTTTAAAAGATCTAATGTATATCTAAACATATCTTTTGATTTATGCATTCCTAGAGAGCTATTAGCCACTCTTGTCATAGGAAAAGAAATCATCTCACTATATTCATAAAATCTGTTCTATTGGAAAAAAAAAAAAACAGACTACATCGGATCCAGGTTCGGAGTTGATGCTTTGTGTGCCTTTTGCAAATTGAACTCTTATTCTGGTATTTCTTCAGATGTTAAGATGGGTTCAGTGTAGTTTGCTGCAGCGTCCTAGCCCTTTCTAAAGATAGCTCCTGTGTCTGCTTGTTTGAAATCTTAATGCCTTCTCCCTCCTATTTTCACAAGCTCCAGGCGCAATGAACTCAAATCCTGTTGCTGTGGCCACTACCATTCCAGCAAGTCCCCCAGCTCCTAGGTCTCGGCCTCTTCACCTCTCAAAGGGAAAACCGGTGTGCCCTTGTATATGTCATGGTTAGAATATTAGGATGGAAACTACACTGACGCAACCAGACTAGATGTTCTCCAAGATCTCTTCCGGGGAAGTTGAGAAAACAATACGCATCCACCATTACCCCACAGGGACACACAGTCACATAGCACAGGCAGACAATCAGGATCAGGACCCAAGAATTTACACTTACTTTAGGAAGTCATTTCATTGCTTTGCTTTTGTTTTAGTGCCTATTTCGCATGTTGGGAAATGTGAATCATGGAGACTGACGGTGGTAGGGGGTGGGAGTCATAGTCCTGCCAACGAAAGCAATCCCTGTTACTTAAATCATTTTATTGGCGTCTCGTACAACTCTTATCACAGCCCATACATACGTTCACTGCCTCAAGTACATTTGTACATATGTTGTCATCACATTTTCAAAGCATTTTCTTTCAACTTGAGCCCTTACTATCAGCTTCTCACTCCACCCCCTTTCCCCCTCCCTCCCTCCCTCATAAACCCTTGATAATTTACAAATGATTTTTTTTTCATGTCTTGCACTGTCAGATGTCTCCCCTTGCCCCCTTGTCAGTTGTCCATCCCCCTGGGAGGGGGTTTTAGTAGGTCATTGTGATTGGTTTCCCCTTTATCCCCCCACCTTCCCCTTCCCCTCCTGGTATCACTACTGTCATTATTGGTCCTGAGAGGTTTATCTGTCCTCTATTCCCTGTGTTTCCAGCTCTGATCTATACCAGTGTGCATCTGGTCTAGCCAGATTTGTAAGGTAGATTAGAGTCATGATGGGAGTGGGAGTGGGGGGACAAAGCATTAAAAAACCAGAGGAAAGCTGTATGTTTCATCGGTGCTACACAGCACCCTTACTGGCCCATCTTTTCCCCACGACCCTTCCATAAGGGAATGTTCAATTGCTTACAGATTGGCTTTGGGCCTCCACTCTGCACCCACTCTTCCCCACCCCACCCCACCCCCATTCACTTTATGGTTGCCCCCATTCACTTTATGATTTTTTGCTCTGGGTCTTTGATGCCTGATACCCAATCTCATCAACACCCCATAAACACACAGGCTGGTGTGCTTCTTCCATGTGGGCTTTGCTGTTTCTCAGCAGGATGGCCGCTTGTTTATCTTCCAGCCTTTAAGCCCCCAGAAGCTACATCCTTCCATAGCCGGCCGGCACCACCAGCTTTCCCCCACCACATCTGCTTATGTATCTGCTTTGTCTTCGACTATTGTGTCGGGAAGATGAGCATCTCAGAGTGCTGGATTATTAGAACAAAGTGTTCTTGTGTTGAGGAAGTACTTGAGTAGGGGTCCAATGTCCATCTGCTTACTTTCTTAATACTAAATCTATAAATATATGGAAATATATCTATTTCCCCATCGTCATATAAAAATATTTTGAGATATGTATGTCCCTGTATTTAGACATCTATAAATGCCCCTTTGCCTCCTAGTTCTTTCCTCGCTTTTTACTTTCCTCTTGTCCCATTATCATGTTCAGCTTTTATTTGGGTTTTGGCAATTTCTTGTCCGTGATCCAGCCCTGCCAAACCTCCTACACTCTCCTCGCCTCCAATTTTTGGTCATTTATTGTTCCCTTGTCCCTGAGTTTGTTACACCCACTTCCTTTCCCTGGCCTCCCCCAATCCCTGCGATTTTGACACGGGGTCTCTTCATTCTAAATGTAATTTTCCCTTCTATCCATTTTGCCCTCACATAAACACCCTTAAGGCCAGCCCCTGAACTAAAACTGTCTCTGCCCCTAAGCTGTCCTTTCTCATCTCATGCAGATCAGGTGATTGTGCCCACATCTGTTCGCTGACCAGATCAGGAGCCTGGGAATTACACAGCTTCCCCCACCTCTCCTCTGTTCAGATCCTGAAGCATGGCAGTTAGACCGTCTGTCTCTGGTGTCTCCCCTCTCCCGCCTATTAACAAAGCTCCTGCTTGAAGACTCCCACGCCTCTTCCCCCAAGACTCCTGCTGTCATGGAGCCTGTTTCCAGCAGGATGCCCTTCAAATCCTGCACAGATACCACTTAAGTGATGTATTTCAAAGGTGTAGCTGACCATGTGATGCTGAGACCGAAAGCCTTTGAGCCATAATGACTGGTCATTCCCTTCAGGTTGGTCAGCATGGCTGATCCATCCCTCTGCAGCCAGGACCTCGTCTTCCCCTGCAGATGTGTCTGCAGACCCTTCTGTCCCCTGCTTTCTGTCCCCGTGTCCTTGCACTTCACGCTTCGCCCTGCTGAGGAGCCCACCTCCCCTGGCTTCACGGTGCTGCCTTATCTCTGCACTTGCAGGCTCCCTGCTCGCGCCATGCTCTTCCTCCCTCTCTGAAAGACACGGCCCCACCCCTCGGCTCCTGGCCCCAGCTCCTGTGCCACAAATTGGGTATTTGTGTGTGAATCTCCATCATTGCATTTTTCTCCCACTAATTTGTTCATTCCACCAACAAGATGTGCGACGGGCAGGATTTTAAACACCATGCGTTCCTGAATGGAGCTTATATGCTAGTGAAGGGAGACAGATCATAGCGAGTAAGTGACAGTGTGTCAGAAGGTGGTAGGTGCTATGGAAGAGAATAGCCGAGCGTTGCTGTTTAGATGATCCGAGAAGGCCTGGCAGACACTTTGAAGTAGACGGTGAGAGAACCTGAGACCCAGACTCTCCTGGCCAGCAGTGTGGGGGCAGGGGAGCGAGATCAAGGGCATGGAGGACTGTGTCGGCTGTGGCCGGGACCCCGATTCTTACTCTGAAGAGCTCTTGTATGGAAAGAAGTGACGGGGTCTGGCTTGCTGTATGGTCAGAAGGCTCCCACGTGGCTTCACCCTTGGCAGAACGCAAGAACTGCCGCCCCCTCGAGTCGGCATCGACCAGTAGCTGTGAGTGTTTTTGAGTTTTCAGGCGAAGCAATGGCTCGGTGCCTTCCTGGCTATTAAAAACTTTGGTGCCGTCGCCTGTGAGCCAGGGTCAAGTCGAGGTGTCTGGCTTGGTCGCCCTCCTGGATGATGGCAGCAACCCCCCACCCCAGGGGGCAGTATGGCCCACCTGAGGAAACTCTGCTGTAGAATGTCCAGCTCAGGTTTCTTTACACAGTTAAGCATATGGGCATTATCAAGGACAAACACCCAACCCACTGCCCCCAGTCCATTCTGACTCATAGAGCCCTGCAGGGCAGAATAGAGCTGCCCCCCACCACCCCCACCTTTGGGCTGCTGGGACCGCAGTTCTTTAGGGAAAGAGATGGCCACAGCAGTCTCCTGCAAAGTGGCTGTACCCTTGAACCACCGACCTTTATTTGCAGCTGAGTGCTTGGCCACAGCGCCACCAGGCACCCGGTCTTTACCGTGAACGTGGTGTCCCTGGAGCAGCACTTATCGGCTGACCGTATGCTTACCCCTTGGTTCGGCTCGCAGTCTGGGCCAGGAGCGTCCCTGGGCACTCTGAGTACTAACGCGGTGTCTCTGGGGCTTCTCCAGGCTGGCCCTCACCAGGCGGGCTCCCGAGGAAGGGGCGTGGCTGCTATGGAGCTCCCCAACTACAGCCGGCAGCTGCTACAGCAGCTCTACGCCCTGTGCAAGGAGCAGCAGTTCTGTGACTGCACCATCTCCATCGGCTCCATCTACTTCCGCGCTCACAAACTCGTCTTGGCCGCCGCCAGCCTCCTGTTCAAGACCCTGCTGGACTCCACGGACACCATCTCCATCGACGCCTCCATGGTGAGCCCCGAGGAGTTTGCCCTCCTGCTGGAGATGATGTACACCGGCAAGCTCCCCGTGGGCAAGCACAACTTCTCCAAGATCATCTCCTTAGCCGACAGCCTGCAGATGTTCGACGTGGCCGTGAGCTGTAAGAACCTGCTCACCAGTCTTGTCAGCTGCTCATCTCTTCAGGGCCAGGTGCTGAGAGAGGTCGCGGAGCCGTCCCCAGGGCCGCCCAGGAAGGAACCCGAGAAGCCTCCAGTGGAAATCTCTTCCTCCGGGGGTGCTGCAGAGCCCTGTGCTGCCCCTCCTCCAGGGGACCCTGAGAAAGCCACGACTGGGGAGGCCACCCCGAAGACATCACAGGAGCCAAGTGTGGCTTGCCCCACTGCCCAGGATACTGCAGGGAGCCCCACAACACCCCTGGAACCACCTGCTGTCGAGGAAGGGGGCTCCCCTGCCCCCGGGGCCACGGCCCTTATCACAACGACGACGACGACGACAACGAGGGAGGCAAGCACAGAACCAGGTAGTACTCGTTCAGCACATGTTTCCCAAGCTGTTTCTCCATGGCCAGTGAGTAGACTCAGTGATTTGTATCATAGGTAAAACTTCCAGAGACCACTGGTAGCTAGGAAACCAATATTAAGTGGGGTGGGTACTCTGAGTGGTGGGCCAGTATCTTTTTTGAAGTGCCTGTGGTTTGAGAGGTGGAAGCCTAAAGATGGTATGTTAGTCCGGGTAGACTAGAGAAACAAATTCATAGACACGCATATGGATATAAGGGAATGGTTTATATACAAGAGGAATGGAACATTGAGAAAGCATCCCAACCCTGTCCAGTCCAAGGTCACAATTCCGATGTTAGCCCATATGTCCAACACCAGTCCGTAAAGTCCCCTTCCGACTCATGAAGTCATAGGCCAGTGGGTGTCGAGTCTTGTGTGTCCTGTGGCAGTCAGTAGACACAGCAAAAGCATCTCAGCGCTGGCAGGGGCCTCTCTGGGGCTCCTCCGGCTTCAGAGGTCTGGTTCCATCAGGGTAAGGCCATGTGGCTTCAACTTCGGCTCCTTCAGTTCCTCGGACACTGCCATCTTGTCTTGTTAGTCAAGTGTCTTCCAACAACTAGGGAGATGGTCTCTCATCTCCACGAGGGAAATATCATGAGACTTCCCAGAATTCTCAGAGAAAGCCATGCCCACAGAGGTCTCATTGGCCATTTCCAGATTGATAGGCTAGACTCCACCCCTAGACTTCCAATCATGACATTGACATCAAGTATATGACCTCCACAGATGGATTCTAGACCAGAAAAGCTAGACACTGCCACTGATATGGCTTCCTGGTGACCACCCGTCTTTTACCCAGGCTGAGTGTGTGCAGATGTGAGGGGGCCTCTGTTGTCTGTTGGAACGTGTGACCTACAGCTTTTGCACAAACAGCTTCAACCTTTCTTTAATGACTGACAGGTCTTTTTCCTTGTTTAACATTCAGAGACTGAGAGGAAGTGCCACCAACTGGATTTCCTTCTGGAAAATGAAAGTGTCTTCTCAGATGCACTCTCTGTTACCCAGGACGTTCTAAAGAGACTAGAGGATTGTCCAGAAATTAAAGGCCCGCAGAAGGAGGTAGGTCCTTGTCGCTTTCTTTTTTTTTTTTTTGGCCGGGGCGTGGGGGGGCATCACTGCCAGGGGTGGGAGTAGGAAGCCCAGCCTTGCTGCTGGATTTGAATCTCCAACCCAGTGGGCTGCAGTCCCGCACACAACCACTACGCCACCGGGGCTCAGCCCCCCTTGTCGTTTTCTGTTTCATGGTTTTGCTAGTCAAGTGTTCCCAATACAGTGGCACCTTCCCCTGGGGGCCGGAAATCTGAAAATACCAAAGACCTTGGGGCTTCCATTTTTTCAGCCTTGTGTGGTGCTCTTCCTGACAGCTATTCCCCAAAGGTCAGTCTGGCAAAAGCATCGGGTAATATATTTCACAGTGAAGGTATGTTTTGATCATCATGCAAAAATTCCAGCTTATTGTCAGTTTTGCCCCAGGATGCTTAATGGTGTGTATCTCTCCTTCCTGATTAGCCATGTGCCCTCATGAGGGAGGCAACTAGGTTGTCAGTCCCGAGGAGCCTTAAATCGGAGCGATAAGCCATAATGTTAACAAAAGAAAACAATCATGAATAATTAAAACTGGTACCAAACAGATGTAAAATGAAGGCACTTAGTAAATTGCATTCATTGATGAGGAAGACAGTGCCCATTTTCAGATATATAAACAATATGGCAAATCAATAGATATAAGTGGTCAAGGATTTCTTCTTGGCTGGGTCCGCAATGCTCATGGAAGCAGCAGGCAAGAAATCAAACGAGGTCTTGCGTTGGCAAGTCTGCTGCCCAAGACCTCTTGAAAATGTTCGAGAACAGAGCTGTCACCTAGAGGACAGGCAGGCCTGCCTCGAGCCAGGGTGTTTTCGGTCATCTCACACGCACGCCCACGTGAGACCAGGAATGTGGTGGACCGGAGGAGTGGATGCATTGGAAACAGGGTGCTGCTGAAGACTCGGGAAAGTCCTGTGGACTGGTGGAAGAACAAACAAAGCTGGCATTTGGGAAGTACCGCCAGACTGCTCCTTAGAAGTGGAGATGGCCGAGGTGACCTCTCAGGTGCTTTGTCTGTGTTATCAGGAGAGATCAGTCCCTGGGAAAGGACATGTTTGGAAACCCTCTATAGGGTGGACAGGAGTCAGAATTAATGTGATGGCGGTGGGTTTGGGTTTCATGGAGGGCTACACATAAGGTCGTGGGTTGAGCCCATCAGCCACTCGGAGTAAAAGATGAGGGCGCCTGCTCCCATAAAGATTTACAACCCCGGAAACCCAGAAGAGCAGTTGTCTCAGGTCCAAAGTCATTCTGAATCAAAACGGACTCAAAGGCAATGAGTTTGGGTTTGAGAAGCCTGGTACCTGTGTCCTCTTCATCCTCACAGAAATCCTCAACGTGGGAATTGTTTTTAAGTCCCATTTTATGAACAGAAAAATACTGTCCAAAGAGGTAACAACTTGGCCATGGCTGCAGAACTCCAAAGATGTGGAGTCAAATAATAACCTCTGCATTCGGACTTTAGAGCTCTTCTCTAGCACGCAGGATGAAACCGAGACCTCTACCTGGGCGTCAGCGTTTAAGCACTACCTGACAACAAACTGCCAAAGGGACTGCCAAACTGAGACATCCGTCCCCACCTGTGTGCTCCCTGGTTCCCTGAGCCTGCAGGGTGAGACTCCACAGCTGCCTGCAAACACCCCGGCCTCTGCTTTCTTCCAGCCATGCCTCTGCAACGGCCCCAGCTGGCTTGCCTGCTTGGTTGGTCGGGGCAGAGGAGGGAGTCCCTCCCCATGTTACAGAGATAATTGGGTGTCTGTTAGCTGATCAGTAGATGCCTGATCAGTTGATGGTGTCCCTGATTCATATAGTAACTATTTTAAAAACAAACTCAATGTCTAGTGTTTGTTTTAGCCATGGCCACTCCACAGAGGCTGTCAATCTTTTTGGAGGATACACTGCCTTCCAAGGGAGGCTGGACAAAACCGGACAACGCTTTTTGGGAGTTTCACACTGTAACTCCTTGGCCCTTTTGGTACTGATCGTGCTGAAGGAGGTTCTGGCTCATAGTTCAGCACGTGGATGCTTTCCTCTAACTGTTCCATCTGTGGTTTTTATTAGTCGTCTGTTGTCATGGAAGCTTATAGACACACCACCCTTCATCCTATTCTCTCTTCCGACTTTTCCACACACGGTGACTTTGGTCACAGAGGCACAACATCCTTCCTGACACCAGAAAACCTCCTGTGATGAGTGTCACTTCTGTATTAACTGGAATGATGCTTTGTTTTTTTAACAGTGGTGCCTAAAAGTATCTGGCACAGAACAGGTGCTCGGGGAATACCCGCTGTACCTGGACTCATCCAACATTCCATCTCTTTCTTCTCCATTCCTGTCCTAATCTTTTGATAGCAGTGCCATTAGCAGTGCTGTGAACGAACAGTGGGGCACTGTTGGGGATCATTATAGGCTTATGTTATTTCTCCTTCGGTTGTAGAGGTCAGAGTAAGAGTGCTGCAAACCTCCGGGTGGTTGCATCTAAACCAATCCTGTTGTCTTCCATAATAAATCACTAGGCTTCAGAAAGCAAAAGGGGAAAGCTGTGCTAGGAAAATATGAGCAAATGAAATAAAATACAGAGTGAAGGTAAAACTGTTTGATAGTTGGGCCATCCTTTCTCTCTTTCTGTGTACAACATAGTAAGGTCTGAGTGAGGTACTGCCCATATTTCTTTTTTTTTTTTTAATTTTTAAATCATTTTATTGGGGGGCTCATCCAACTCTTACCATGATCAATACATACATCAATTGTATGCAGTTCACATTTGCACATTTGTTGCCACCATCATTCTCAAAACATTCTCCTTCCACTTAGGCCTCCAGTATCAGCTCCCCATATTTCCCTCCCTTCCTGGATCCCCTCCCCCATGAACCCTTAATAATTTACAAATTGTCGTTATTTTGTCATATCATACACTGTCCGATGTGTCCCTTCACCACTTCCCTGTTGTCCATATCCCAGGGAGGAGGTTATATGTCGATGCCTGCAATTGGTTTCCCCCTTTTTACCTCACCTTCCCTCCACCCTCCCGGTATTGCCACTCTCACCACTGGTCCTGAATTCCCTATGTTTCTGGCTCCTTTCTGTACCAGTGTACATCTCCTGGTCTAGCTGGATTTGTAGGTAGAATTAGGATCATAATAGTGGATAGGAGGAAGCATTTAAGAACTACAGGAAAGTTGCATACTTCATTGTTGCTACCCTGTACCTTGACTGGTTCATCTCCTCCCTGTGACTCCTCTGTAAGAGAATGTCGCTTCACCTATTGATGGGCTTTGGGTCCCCAATCTGTACTCCTCCTCATTTATAGTGATATAATTTTTAGTTCTTTGATGCCCGATACCTGATCCCTTCAACACCTCGTGGTCACACAGGCTGGTGTGCTTCCTCTGTGTTGGCTTTGTTGCTTCTGAGCTAGATGGCTGCTTGTTTACTTTCAAGCCTTCAAGACCCCAGGCACTATATCTTTTGATAGCCGGGCACCATCAGATTTCTTCACCACTTTTGCTCATGCACACATTTGTCTTCAGTGATCGTGTCGGGAAGGTGAGCATCATGTAATGCCAATATAATAGAACAAAGTGTTTTTGCATTGAGGAAGTACTCGAGTGAAGGTCCAATGTCCATCTACTGTTTTAATACTAATCCTATAAGTATATGCACATAGATCTATTTCCTCTGCATTATAATATATTGACCTCTGTACATGCCTGTATTTAGACCTCTATATATGCCCTTTACCTCCCAGTTCTTTCCTCTATTTCCTTTTACTTTTCTCTTGACCCACTATCATGCTCAGCTTCCATTTGGGTTTCAGTATTTTCTCTCTGTTACATTACTCTTGATCAGACCCTATCAGGCCTCTCACACTCAGCTTGTCGCTGATTTGAATCACTTGAACTGTTATCCCTGGGTTGGTCAACACCACCTCCTTTCCCCCTTCTCCCCATATCTTCGCTGCTCCCCACCCCCAACCATCAGTCCCATTGGTTTCTCCTCCAGACTATCAAGCCTATCTTATCTAGATAGACCTGCAGAAATCATCATATGTATAAAAAACAAGGCATCCTAAGTTGAAGCAGTCAAAGAAAATAAAACGAGGATAAGAGCAGCAAAAACCCAATGTCCATAAGATATATATAAATAAGTCAAAAAATAAAAAAATATTAACAAAACAGAAACCGGTAAATAGTTCAAGGTCTATTTGTTGACCTCCAGGAGTGTCCCCAGTTTGAGTCGGATGGGGTGCTACACCTTTGCCCCAAAGTATATCCTTGGCACTCCCTCAGGAACCCCATGCTCTGTTGGACACCCTTAGTGTTTTGCCATGGTGTGGTTGGGTCAGACAGGATACAGTCCCAACCCTGCTTTTCCACTGTTGTCCCCATAGGGCCTTGGGTCAGAGAGGGACACCCTGTTTCATAGTGGGGCTGGCCATATGGTCCTCTTTGTGCATTGGCTGTTCTGAGTGGGAATAGACTTAGGACCAGGATGCACTCCATTTTCTCTTCCTCCCCCTTCATTTGTTCTTGTGTGCTCTGGTCAGGCGTGTCCCACTCTCCAAGCTGCAACTTCAGTGCTGTCTTCCAAGACAAACTCCCCTGGGGGGAGAGGCGACTGTCTACATAGCTGGGATTGAGGTTGTGCCCTCAGACCCCTCCACTGGCTCCCTGCTTCATGCTGTCATGCTGCATGCACATCCTGGAACACCGGGTTTAAGTTTGGTCCCTCTTTCCCTGTGGCGATATAAACAGTACGCTCCCCTTGGGTGGTTAGAGGTACTACTGCCCATATTTCAAGTATGCAATTTGATGTGTGACATAGGCTTTATAACCATTATAGCACTCCTGACTGTGAACATATCCATCACTCCCCAAAGTATCCTGCTTTCCCTTTGTCATCCTGCTGCCCCGCCCTTTCCACTTGCCCATCTCCAGGTATCCACTGATCTGTTTGTTGTCACTTGGCAAGTGCTGTATCCCTGGATGTGGCGTTTGGAGGCTCAATGCGGACCTGGTGGTGGATAGGCCAGCCCGTAGCCCTCCTGAGACGTGGAGGAGTGCAGTGGCCCAGGTCCAGGGTCAGGGGAGATGCTGTGAGCAGGTGCCTGCTGCTTGCATTTCTGAGCCCGATGCTGAAAGGCGGCGAAGCCATTCCCCACACAGGGATGGCTGCAGCCTGAGACGAGGCTGGGCAGCGTGCCTCGTGTGGAACCAAAGCCAAAGCTGGTTCCGGAGAACTCTCTTGGGAGGGGGCAGTGGCTGTGCCTGTCCGTACGTAGCTCAATGTAATATTCCTCCGAGCTGGAAAAGCAGGTGCTGACCTAACAGGTTTGTTAGTCGAGCTGAGCTGACTCTCCCTCGAAGCCCAACTTGCACTTTCCACCCCGCTTTCATCCTCAAACTCTTCATTGTCTTCCTTCTCTGTTCCCAACCACCGCTTGCAAGTAATTAATTACACGTGTAGACAGCACAGCGCGTCTTTGATGGGAATAAGGAGAGGAATCAACCTCTGTTGATTCCCTCACTGTTCCAGCCACTTCTCACCTCAAGTTCCAGAGAGACTCCCACAGCCGAAGACCCAATACTGTTCTCTTCTCCTTCAGCTGCATTTCCAAGGCAGAGGAGTCTCTTCCTCCTGGTGAGTCTCTTGTTTTCCACCCTGTCTCTACGGCAGAGAGCTGTCAGCAAAGACAGGCCTGGACTTGTGCTCTGGGTTCACTAAGGCTGCGGGGTAAGAGACTCTCATGAGAGGTGAGCTAGCCACGCTCCATGGACAGGTCCACCGGAGACTGGAAGTCAGCTTTCTGTGATGATGGTTTCTTAACTCTCTCCTCTGGACCACCACATCTAGGGTTCACAGTCACATCGAAGAGCTTGATACTCTGGGGCAGGGGTTCTCCACCTTCCTCATGCTGTCAAGACCCTTTCATATGGTTCCTCATGGCACCCCCCCCCCCCAAAACCATAACATTATTTTCAATGCTACTTCATCACTGTCATTTTGCAACTGTGAAAGGGTCGTTCTACTCCCAGGTGGAGAACCTCTGCTCTACGGGGTGGCATTCTCAGTCAGTGATGCTGTGTGGTGAGCAGTCACTGTGTACCAGGCTCTATAGGAAGCACTGAGGCGAAGAAGAGGCAGCTCTGGATTCCCCGCAAGTCTGCCCCGTAGACCTGGGTGAAAGGGAAAGTCCGGCCTGGGAAATGAGAACAGTGTATCATCCAGGCCATTGGTGATCAGCTGAGAGCCGGCCCTGGAAAGGCATGGCACAGAGTGGGTGGCATGTGTACCCAGCAGCTGGGACAGGGTGAGCGGTTGCGTTCTGTTCGGCAGAGACTGTACTGCCACCTGAACACCTCAGAAGACAGCAGGCAAGCAGGTAGGCAAGCAAATTCCACCAGAAGACTTACGTCATTTTTTTATGTATGGTAGCAGACCCGATGTCTCCCTCATCTTTAGATAAATTGACCAATAGTTCCACTTGCAGGTGAAAATGTACTGTAATTCCTTAGATGACTTCCCATGAATGCACATTCATCACTGAGAATCACAGAGGCAGGCACTAGATGTCTCGTTAGAAGGCAGCCTTCTGACCACCTGCCGTGTGGCTTTCATTCCTGAGGTTCTGCCTCATGTAGCCATGGATGGAGCCCAGCATGGACAGTAGGTGTCGTCATTCCATCAGGCAGGTACACTATTTCCAAAAAGGGTTTCCTGGGCTGCAGAGCCCCAGGCGGATCTGGGAGATGATGGAGTAGCAGCTATAACGCTGGCCCTGGCGCAGGTCCCCAGTAGGTTCTGGAAGAAGGAGTGGGGAACAGGCTTGTCCAGGCAGCTGAACTGCTCCCGCCTGAGCCTCTCATCAGCCCACCCCTGCTTCTCTCTCCAGATGGTCACCCGCGCGTCACTACTGAGCAATGAAGTTAACAAATGTTTTAATTTCACCGCTGAGTAGTTCTGCAGAGGGGGAGACCGCGGCGAGGATAATGAGAAGCGGATCAGATGCCACCATTGATGAGAGCTGTTCTTCCCCACTGGCACGAGACCAACTGGATTCGAAGCGAGGGGATCTGGGATATTCAGAGGACCTCCGACAAATCAAAAAACAAAACCTGGCCCAGGGTAGGATCTGCTAGAGAAGATGGAATCTGCTGCATCACCTGAGGTGCCACAAAGAAGGGGAGGGAAGAAGGGCTGACGAAGCACAAGAGAACCTGTAGAGAAGCACATCGACTATGGCGGCTGCCATGGGAATCTAGCTGGCTGTGGAGCCCTCACCCTAAAACCCAGCGTACAATGGCAGACATTCTCCTCTCCTGTTTCTGGGAGCTGGCAGCTCGGGGTCCCTCAGCCCAGCAGGCCTCAGCATCCGCTTCCAAGCACACTCACTGACCACTGGCCAGGGCCCCTGGTACCTGGCCACGTGACCTCTGGAGGCAGCTTACAACCTGGCAGTATGCACGCGCCAGAGCCTGAGCGGAGAGAGGGGCCCTGTATCACAGCCACCGAGGAGCCTCTCCTGGCAAGAGTGTCCCATTGCTCCACGGTATTTACTTCCTTAGAAGGGAGTCGCTAGGTCTAGTCTAAGGGCATGAAGACAAGAGTGATTTAAGAAGGTGCCTGCAGCACGGCCCCTACTGCTTTCCTAAGAAAGCAAATTCTAAAGAGAGGATGGAAGAGGCCCCGGTGGCATGGCAGGGCATGGACGGGGCTGCTAACCGCAAGGCCGGCGGTTTGAATTCACCAGATGCTCCCTGGGAAAAGGATGGCGTGTCCTGTGTGGGTGGAGAGCTATAGTCTCCGAACCCACAGGAGCAGTTGCCTCTCTAGACCTTACTTCTCTAGGATTCCTGTAAGTTAGAATTGCCTTGACTGGATGGCCGGGAATTTGAGGGATCGGGGGGGAGGAGGGGGGATAAAAATCTCATTTGAAAATGCAGGCAGAGATGAGATCTTCCATGTGTTGGGGGGTAGGGGTGGGTGGGAGAGGGGGCATGGTTAAAGTGACCAGGTTTTAAGCGGGACACCATTGACGGGGGTGGAGTGGGGGTGGGGTGTTCTTGATTAAAAACTTGGTCTACATGGAGCAACAAAAATGTTCATAGAACGCAGAAAGTAGTATCGTAATATATTTATTTTAATTTTAATTTTAAAATTTAATTTTAAAATGCTGTGGGAGGTTGTTAAATTGTTAAAAAGTGAGACATCTGGTCACTTTAGGCATGGTGTATGTGGCAAATGGTAACTTTCTGCTCCCTGGAAGACTTTCTCATGAGAAGGTTATTTGTTTATTTCCGTATTGTTTTTAACTTATGTGGCATTCACTAAAATCATCAAAGGAAGGGCGTCGCTTTGCCAAGTAGAAATATGAAGACTCTGTAACCAAACCCAGTCCTCTGCCACGGATGAGAGCCACTCCCAGTGACTCTGTCTGTGGACTCCGTGGGAACAGATTGTTTCCTCTTTCTCTAGCTGCTGACCTTACACTTGGCAGTCCCCTGTGCCCCACTCTAAAAGACTACCCACGACTCCACAGGGGGCAGTTCGAAAGTTTCAAAGCTTTTCAAGTCCATTCCGTATTAAACTTGCACTAGGACCCCAGTCTTCCAAATGGCCTTCTTTCCACTTGTGTGAGAGGGGTTCTGTGAGGCCACAGAGGCATGCTCTTCGTGCTCACCTTGCCGCCGTGGGGCCTGATTGGGTGGCAGAGGGTTCAGGTGGTGAGCTGGGGTTCAGACAGGCACAGCCAGCAGAAGCCGTGTGGCTCTGGATTGGAACAGAGCTCTGCTTAGAGAGCACGTGTGAAGGCCCAGCCACCCCTGTGAGAATGCTTATGAAAGCCAGACAGTGAATGAGGAAGACCAAAAACGAGCCCGTGCCTCTGCACTGTGGGGCTAGGACCATGGGCTGCTGAGAAAAAAAACCAACCTGCTCTGTACTGGAAGAAGTAGGGCCAGAGGGCTCCTTAGAGGCGAGGAGGTGGGGACTTGTCTCCAATACTGTGGCCGTACTGCTGGAGAGACCAGTCCCTAAGGAAGGATGGTGCTTGGTAACGGAGCAGCGAAACAGAGGAGGCCCTCGAGGATGGACTGACAGGGTGGTGCAGCAGGGTTCAGGCACGGGAACAGGTGAGGATGGCGAAGTCTGCTGTGTAGGGGGGCCCTGTGGGTCACCGTCACTTTGAGACAGCGTCTCAAGAGGGAGAGTAAAGGGAGAAATGCTGAAAGTGGAGCCTCGTCTTCAGTCCTGATTATTGTGGAGTTAGCAGAACTAGTGAATAAAACTGAAAAGACTCGGTTAGGAAAGTGAATTCCTACCCCCAATGCTGCACCCTTACGGAAATCAGAGGAGACTTGTGATGGAGGCAGAAACTCCAAATGTCATTGAAAGGTCAATGTCTAGCAGCCCGAGGCCAAAGGGAAGGCTTATTATGGAAGAAGCCACTGAGGCCCCCCCAGGCCAGAAAGAGTCATTCGCGTGGGATCAGGGATGTGGGAATGGCCTTTTCTCCTGCAGGCTGGCAACTGCAAGCCAACACGGTGAGCCTAAATGGAGTTACAGAATATATCTGCAAGTAATAAGGCCCGCTTCTTTCATTCATAATGTAAATGATTTAAAATGTTCTCTCTCCCTAAATTGTGAGGTTTTAATTGCATTCTTAGATAATAAAATGACACTTCATGCAATTTGAAATTCAGATATCCTTGCCCAAGAAACATTAAAATGTCATAAGATTCAGAAAAGTTATAATTAGGTAAGAAGTACATCTAATTGAGCTTGTTAAAAATTCACTGAACACGTACTGTGTGCCAGGCTGCGCTCGCTGCGGAGGGAATAGAGCTGTGAGGAGCTCGGTTCCTGTCCTCACACAGCCTCTCTCGAGAAGAAAACAATTGTCATAGTGAGGTGCCGACAGCATTAAAAGCAGGGGAAGTAGGAGGGGAAGGCAAGGCTGGGGAGGCCTTCCAGGAGAGACATGGCTGGCTCGGGGGCGGAACAGGCAGGTCCCAGGACCAGGGTGTGTGCATGGGGCAGCCGTGGTGGCTGATTGGAAAGCCTGCCCGGGGAAAGAGTGCGTGAAGAGCTGCTGGAGAGCGATGCAGGGCTCCAGTGTGGAGGGACCAGCCTGCTAAGTCCAGGGAGCAGGTGGTTCTGGTGGCCGACTGCTGTCTCTTCCCCAGATCATGATCGAATGTCTTGAGGCTGAAGCAGGACACTCAGCCTTCCAGAGGATCCTGGACAAAGTCAGAGAGGAGAGGGTGCACGTTCCGACCGTCGTGGCCCTGTTGCGGCTGTACCAGGATGCTAATCCTGCTGTAAAAGCAGCGCTCATAGGCGGGATGCCAGAAGCTGTGGAAGCAGCCCAGCTCCAAGGTAGGAGAAGCCTCGGCCACCCAGCTGCTGGAGTTCGATCCTGGAAAGAGGCTGTAAAGTTTGCCCAGTCATCCCTCTCTGTGTTCACCCCAGTTCTCGATGTAATTCCAAAAGCTGCACGCGAATTATATCCAAACTTAATTTGAGACTCTGTCCCCACCCCCTCGTTAACTAGGCTGATACCTTGGAGCGGCAGAATACCAGCCGTGTTCTCCTGCCCTTCAACAAGTCCTCGTCAGTGCGTGCGTGCCCAAGGTGCGGTGCTTTGCCGACAGCACTTGAAGGCTGGAGCTTCTCATTTGGGTTAGGTACAAAGCAGTGGCCTTGCCAACCAGAAGTTAACCTCTGGCTGGCTCTGCAGCTTTGTGTTTCGACAGATAAATGAAACATTTTTTCCTTTCACAGAGTTTAAACAGAATAATAAAGTATTTTCGTCTGCCAAAAGAGAGCCAGCATTTGGGTGCTCAGAATAAGCCGAGAATTGCTTTCCTATTCTGTTAGATCTCTCTTGACAAACCACGCTGTCATTTTCTTCAAATTGACTAGCTTCTCTTGTGCGTCTCTAACTCTTTCTCCCCCAGGGAGCACAGAGGAGGGAAAGACCTTGTCTGTTCTGTTGCTGGAGCATAGAGAGGACCTGATAGAGTGTGTCAAGCAGCTGAGACCGATTGTGGAATTCCTGGAAACAGCCAAGGAAGAATTCCTGACTGGCGCTGAGAAGAGGGTAACTACATAGCTGATCTCTCCCCCCTTCTGACCCCACGGGGAACTTTGCTTTTTCAACTCTTTTGTCACAGATGAGGAGCCCTGATGTACAAGGGGTTGAGCACTTAACTGTGAATCGAGAGGGCAGTAGTTCAAACCCAGCAGCCATTCGGGAGGAGACAAATGAGGCGGGATGCTTCCATAAAGACGGGCAGTCTTGGAAACCCAGGGAGCAGTGAGGCACTGTCCTACAGTGAAATTGACTGGATGGCAACGAGTTTGGGGTGGGGGTGGAGGTGTTGGTGGGAAGGGCATGTAGCACTGCAGCACGTATTACCTTGCAGTACTTTTATCCGGGCTTCATAAGCACCTCAACGTAGGATTCCTGTGCTGGTCTCTTTGTTTCCCTTGAAGCAGTTTGCTGAGGGCCTTTTGCACTATTGCCATTCAGCAGGCCGGATCAGTAGGTGGCGCTCCTGCCCTGACTTGGTGAGCGTTACTATGAAACAGCCTCACTCGACTAGAGTTCTGTCGCTAAAGCACATTTGTGATGATTGTGACCCTGTTGTCTTTATAAAAAGGGTACCCTGTTCATCTGGAGTAGATGTGTGGGAAATAAGCAAATTTTTAAAAGAAGCAAGCCTCTCCCAATCTCGCCGCTGGGCGTAGACCCCGCAACATTGGAGCCCCTCCTCTTTCATTTGTGTGGTCCTAGAAAGGAGCTGCTTCAGAATATTCCGCCTCAGAGCTCGGTTTTTAAAATGTGATACTTTGTGCATACATTTCCTACCTATAAAATGACTCCTGGCTGTCCTAGTGTTCTGCCTAATGGATGGGTCATCATCCATTGTTTCTTCATTGGGCGTGTTTAGCCTCTCGTGGTGCATGAGGAGCCAGGAGGGAGCACGCGCCTCAGCTCTTGGGGCCTTATGGAAAAGCGGACGATGGAGGCCCAGTGTCGGCTGTCTTTAGTTCACACTGGAAAGTACCTTCTCCCGCGGTCCGTCCTCTCCCCCCTTCTCCCCCCTCACCGCAATGTTTCCTCAGAAGGGTTCCTAACGAGTACCACTTGGGGATAAGACGCCTCCAGAGCCCCACCCAGTGGGTGTGCAGCTTGCGCTTCGTGGACATTGGGCCAAGTTCAATTTGCTCTCCCACCAGTGAGTTAGCAACACTGGCCCCAAACTGCTCACACAACTTCTCAGGGCAACTGGATAACTTGTCTTTGCTGGGATTATTGATTTCAACTTTGTGCTAAAGAGATCTTTTAGATACACCAGGAAGGCTGGACAAGGGGTAGAGAACTTTTGTGGCATCGGTTTTTAAAATGGTAGAAACTGGCTGCGAGATTCGCAAGAGAAGCTGACTCCCCGTGGCTGGCGGCAACCAACAGTGAGGACTGGAAGTCTGGGTTTTCTTTTCCTCAGAATATGAGGCTGCTGGGGTTTAAATGTAAAATGGAAGCAGCCTTTAATTTTCAAAATTGTGCTTTGCAAGCTAATTGTGTTTTTTAAATTGCAAGTACTTTGAACTTCTTAGGGGAAGATAATATCGAAATAAGATTCAATCTCTTATTTTCTTCTCCGCCTTCAAATGAAGTCTAATTTCCGACACTCGGCCAAGCAAGCTGCATTTAGCTCTGGACACTCTGTTTTGCGGTTTGATTCCACAACTCATTCAGACCTTTTTGTTATTAGCGAGATTGTGTCCTTCGAACTGTTTCATTGTCTTGGCAAAAACATCGTTTATCGGCTGAGGCCACACGCAACCTCACTTTCCACAGCCAGACAGACCACAGTGTCATTTTCTTCTGTCACTTTGAGTTTATTTGACAGGACAAGCCGAAACAGAGAAACTCAAATTAGTTATAAATCACAGAAGCAATTCTGGGGCCTGGGCTTCATTAAACTCCTCCCCCACCCCACCCCGCTTGCCCCACTGAAATGGAAGCAGGGCCCGCCCATGGAAGGGCAGAGGTGGATGCTCAGTCAGGAGCTGTGGTGTCGACATCACGTGGAATGTGCACATGAGGTTGAGCGTCTTCTGCTGTGAAAGGTACTGATCCTGACTCCGTGGTTCCAACTCTCGGATTCAACAAGACTCGGCAACCAGGAATGTCTTTAAGATTGGAAACAGAGAAATAAGCATTAGCACTGCCATTTTTATTAAATAATGTGTGCCCAGCAGTGTACTGAGGATCTTAAAGATGGTTAGATTTAATTCTCACAGCAGCGTTTTGACTAGTACCCTGACTTTTTTTTTTTGGGATGAAAAGCAAAGATAAGCTTTGTTGGAGGGAGGGAAGGACTTTTGGAAAGGGAAGAGGCAGGAGAGAAAGGGGCAGGAGCATCTTGAGCAACTAGGCCATTCGGAGGCCTGAGAGTTAGGCCAGGGAAGCCGCCTACTACCCTAACTTTAAAGATGAATAAACAGAAGCTTAAAGAGTTTAAGCCGTATCCATAGAGGCCCATAGAAGCTGAAGGCTGGGACCTGGGCCGGGTTACATGATTCTAATCAAAGGTTCCACATTCTCTTACCACAATGCCTGCTGCCTCCCAGTAAGCACTCATCACAGTCAGCAAGGCCACGGAGGTGCCAGAAGCTGTGCTCAGCTCTGCACGCTGCATCCTCCTTTTACAGAGTCCTGCCCAGAACTGAAGGAGCCCTGGTTGTTTAGTAGTTTCTCCTTGGGCCGGGACCCGCAAGGCCAGTACTTCAAAACCACCCGCTGCTCCGAGGGAGAAAGACGGGGCTCTCTCCTCCCACTGACAGTTAGGGTCTCAGAACCCCGCCACCAGGGTGGTGCTGCCCTGTCCTGCAGGCTGCTCGGAGTCGCATGGCTTGGATGGCAGTGAGTGCAGAAGGGGGGACAGTGTGTGCGGTCCCCTTCCTTTGCAGGTGAAGGAACTACAGTCTAAAGATTTAAACCGCTTGCCCAAGATCACATAGGCGGTTCTTTTTAGAACCCGGTTCAAGCTAGGTCCATCCGGGTCTAAAGCATCCGGTGACAGCTCTTAACAGTTCCTGCCTGCCTCGTCACGTCAGAGTATTGCTCAAGAACTCCATCTTCAGCACTGTGGTTTTCAGACACGGCTCTTATTATTCTCAATGAGGAGTCATCTGGTAGAGATGAGGGGGCTTCAAAGAGTTTGTAGGAAATTGGAATTGAAAGATAATGGGATTTTTCCATGCACTTTTTGAAACCCCCTAATATATATAACGCAGCTATTCTTTAATAGATATGAAACCAATTTGGTTGTAAAGCTAAATTCATTATTTTAAAATGGAAGTTAATTTGGTAATGGCAGCGTCTGGCATGCTACCATGACTGATCCACTCAAATGCTTCTCCTGAGAGCTGGCATCGTCCCAAAGGGAAGCTCAAAATTCAGTTACTATGAATCCGCTTCATCCTGTTTTATCAGTTCCGGAAGAGCCGAGTTCTGCATATTGAGTTGCAGTGTATTCAGAATGAATGAGCGCTGGTATAATAGGGACGTATCAGTCAGCCGTCTGTCATATGTTTTATTTTTTAACCTTTTGCTGGAGCCCTGGTCTCCTTTGCCTCAGAAAACCGTCCAGCATACTAAAGCACAGGGGAGAGGAATTGCTGAAGGACTCGGCCATAACCGTGAGAGGCAGAAACAACAGAATCCAAGGCAAAAATAGGCTAAAGTGGTTGCCAACATACTGTTTTGGAGGCCATGGGCTGATGTACGAATGTTTTCCAGACAGTTTTGCACAAGCAGTAAAATAATGGAAGTGCTCGGAAATTAGAGCCTGCACCAATCGCATGTCCATTACTCAACCCTATATGTTAATGACTTCCCCATCTCTGTTTCCCAAATTTCGAGTCTTTTCAGAACGAAATCTGAAAAACCAGATTTAATGTAAACTCCTCGCTCCAACATACAGGCTCAGTGTTAACCAATTTTCACAAAGCACAGGCTGTTGGAGGCAGCCAGTGTGTACACAGGCCAGGGGGCTAGTAAGAAAGATCGCTGGGGGGAGATTTGTGCAGAGAATGTTTTAGCTGTTTTGTTAAGGCGCCATAAGGAGGAATCTGAAAAAAATGCAAACCCAGAAACCGACAGAAGACTCGGAGCCAGGAGGCCTGGTAACACTGTCTTGCTGGGTTTTCCAGTGGTGTGTCAGACAAGTTTAGAATCGCTAGTGACTGTGTCTGCCTGATTGCTTGTCACTGCAGGTGATTCTGAATTGCTGTGAAGGGGGAACACCCAAGGAGACAGTAGACAAGTTGTTGCACAGAGTGACTAAAGAGAAGACCCTGACTGCGGAGAGTCTGGTGAAGCTCCTTCAGGCCATGGGAGAGACGTTCCCAAACTTGGGTCTTCTGCTGGAGGATTTGCAGAAAGTAGCCCATGTGCCAAGCACCACAGGTACTCCCTTGCTGCCGCCTCTCTGGACTGGAGCCACTCCTACAGAAAAGTGTCGCCTCCACGGGCCTTCCGCCTCCCCGCTGCGGCAATAAGGCGGTGTTAGGAAATGCCTCTGTAGACAGCAGCGTGCTCTTGCCAGACCCCGCTGCATCCATTCCCACTGTGTGTCCGGCCACGTCGTCCGTCCCTCTGTTCCTCCAACCCTGTACCTTACCAAATTTCATGCCCTTCTTCGGGGATGGGTCCCTCCTGAAAACACGTCCAAAGGAGGTAAGACGAAGTCACGCCCGCTTCCCTTTGAAGGAACAGTTTGGCTGTTCCAGGACGGAGTTGTTTGTTCCTCCGGCAGTTCTCAGTATACCCTGCCTTTCTAGTCACCACCATCATTCGGAGGCATCGGGTCTAGCAGCTGTCTGGCTGGTGCCTGTGTGGGAGGGGATTGAAGATGCCCTGGCTTGTGGGCCCAGGCTCTCACGAGTCCTAACTCTTCAAAGGGTCTTGCATGGCACATTTTCCCAGGGCAGGGCATCGTTTGGTTTTTGCATGCCACTTCTACGAGCATTTGGATTGTGGAGCCATGTAAAATGAAGTTCTTGGCAATTTTAGTCTTTGTTTATTTTGGTGTTGCCTACTGGTCCATTGGGGAGGATTTTTGTTTTCTTAATATTGACGTGTAATCACGCTGAAAGCTATACTCTTTGATCTTTATCAGTAAGCGCTTCTAGGCATCTTCACTTTCAGCAAGCGAAGTTGTGTCCCCTGCATGTTACAGGTTGTTAGTGACTCTTTTTGCAAATCCTGAGGCTGTCTTCTTCTTCATATAGCCCAGCGACTTGGGTTATTTTCTCAGCATACACATCTGAGTAAGCATGATGAGAGGAGACAACCCTAAGGTCCTCCTTTCCTGATTTCAAACCTGGCAGGGTTCCTTCTTGGTCTGTGTCTTCTACATGGGCTCAGTGATATTTCCAAAATTCAGTGTGACCCACACAGTCAATGCCTTTACGTAGTCAGTAAACGTCTTTGTAGCATTCTTCTCCTATCCAAGATCCATCTTCACAGCAGCCATGATATCCCTCATCCCAATCCTTTTTTTTAATCCAACTTGAATTTGTGGCCATCTCCTGGCTATGTATTGCTGCAACTACTGTTTCTTTACCTTCACTAAATTTTCATCTGCACGTGCTATTACAGATAACCTGCAGTCATTCATGCGGTCTGCAGGACTGCCTCTCACTGTCCCAGGCACAGACGTGGGTTTCTTCCAGTCGGTTGGTGACAGAACTGTCCTCTCAAGTGGTGGGCTTAGATGTGTGAGAGCGTCCAGCGTTGCTTCCATTTGTGGAGACATTTCCGTTGGTATTCTGGCCATTTCTGTTTTTTCATCAGTGCCAGTCAGTGTAACGGGATTCTTCCTTTTATAACATCAGTTTTTGAACATATGCTACCTCCTGGAATGGTTACATATCAACCAGTTCATTTCGGTATAGTCACGTCTGTATCCCTTTCTCATTACCTGTAGAATCTAATCTTTCACTATTGTAACTTGAGTTTTTTTTTTTCTTGAATTCTTCCCTCCTGGCTTTTTGACTCCAGGTCTTGATACATTTTGATAATAATATTTTGTCTTCTCAAGCTGTCCTTTGAAATCATCTGCTCAATTTTTGCTTCATCATGTCTTCCAATTTCTGTTGCTACACTATTCTATTTTTATGAGCAGGTTTCAAAGTCTCATCTGACATCCATTGTAGTCTTTTCTTCCATATCATTTTAGTGACTTTTTTGTTCCTTTGTATGTGATGTCGTTGATGTCATCCCACAGCTCATCTGGTCTTCAGTCATTACAGCTTAGTGCATTAAATATATTCTTGAGATGTTTTCCAAGTTCATGTGAGATATTCTTAAAGGTATTATTTTAGCTCTCATCTTCTTGTTTTAATTTTCCTCAGCGTCAACCTGAACCTACATATGAGCATAGTTGGTCCCTGACCTTGTTCTAATTGAGGATACTGAATGAGTTTAAATCCTGTGGATTCCACCCAGTGAGCCCCCTGTGTCTAGCTGCTGCTCTTTTTAAAAAGATAGTTGCAATGAGTAAGCCATTGGTCCTGCAAAATTCTGCTGTGCGGGACTCTCGGTGTCTGTGACGGGGGCCCTCGTCTCCGACTACTAACCCTTCTTTGTTGCCCACCTTCACTTTCTAATCACCAGGAATCACCAATGTGTCTTCATGGCATGCTTGATCAGTCCCAGGCTGCTTAAGTTGGTAGAAACCTTCCATTTCTTTTCATTAGCAGTTGGGTATGATTTTGAATCTTAGCTGTGTTGAGTGTGGTCTTCGTTGTAGGCAGAGGGGTAATCCTATCACTGACACAGCAGCGTGACAAACTGACAGAGGAGCGGGGGAAGCAGACACCAGCTGTCACAAATCAATGATCCTCAGCGTTTCCAGGGTTCGATGTGAAATCCGAGCTCCTCTCCTCTCATTCCTCCAACTCACTCCCTCCCTCCCGAAGTTCTTGTGATTCAGGGATTGCCGATGGGTGGCTTCCCAGGCCTGTCAGGTGTCATCTGTGGATGCTCCCAGAGCAAAAGGGCTCTGCGTACAGCCGGAAAGCTCACTGCCGTGACCAGCGCTGTTGACAGATAGGAGCAGCCAGGGCTCAAACCACGCTCTCCCCCTTCCTATTGAACGCTCGTTAATGTCATGAGGGCCCAGAACCACGACCCGCCGTGTCCGTCCCGCTTTGGGAAGTAAGTCCTCATCCCCTTCCCACAAATGCAGTTCAACTCCAACAGTGTCCCTGTGGCCCAGAGCATTCCTGATCCAGACTGGACTCTCAGGAGAAGGGTATTGGAGACCTGGGAGAACCTTTTGTCTCGCTGGAGAAATAAATACACCCTTATGTCATTCTAAAAATAAAAGACAAGCAGCTGAAAGTCCCCACCACTCAGGCTTCTCAGTCTTAATGCTCGGCTGTATCTGATCTGTCACATCATTTCTGTCATTTAACAGTGTCATGCACACATTCTTTCTCACATCTTGAAAGTTCTCTTTTTTGATGGCCCTGCACCTTTCTTTCTTCCTTTTTTTTTTTCTTCACCTCACTGCCCTGGTGGGAGTAGGAAGCCCAGTCTTGCTCCTGGAGAGTTGCTGCTGGATTTGAACCACCAACCCTGTGGGCCACAGTCCCACACACAGCCACTTCGCCACCGGGGCTCAGCTGCACCTATCTTCCTAAGGCTGCATATGAGCCATTATTCTTTGATTTGAGGGCAGGTTGATCTGGATTCCCATCTTGGTACCATGAGACAGCTGTGACCCTGAGTCGATGGCCTCTCCTTCTGAACCGGAGCCTCCTTTCTCTCTGATGTGGGGATCATAGAGGCACCTCCCACTCCTGCTGGTGTGGCTACAGAGAGAAAACAGCGGGGTAGCACAGTGTCGGGCACACAATGGCAGGACGCATACATTTTAGTTGGGATCAGCGGCAGCACCAAGTGTGCACATACGGCTCTCTTGGTACGGGGATGCGTGTCTTCAGATCGCAGGGGCCGTGGCGGCGGCGTGGCTGCGAGTTGGGCTGCTGGCCACAAGAGCGGCACTCGGAACCCCCAGCCACTCCTTTGGTGCCCGATGGGGTGGGCTTTCTGCTCCCGTAAAGAGCCACGGCCTCAGAAACTCACAGGGGCAGTTTCGTCCTATCTTGCAGGGTCACTGAGAGTCGACTCGACTCGATGGCCGTGCATTTGCAGAGGGGCCCCAAAGTGTCGTCGTTGGGCCACTGTGGAGAATACATTTTTAGAGATCCGCCAAGCTAGGAAGGAGGAATGTGCCATCGTCTTGAGGTTTTGGTTTCCTTTCAAATAAGCGTGGCCCTTGAAGGAGAGCAGCCAGCAGATGGCCCAGCGGCCGTCTGAACAGACGACGGCAGGCAGGCCAGCTCCTCTGTCTCACGGCCTACCACGGGCCTACTTGTGTTTGGGCACTCCATGTGCATCCTTTGCCTCAGGCCTGATGAGCACCACCCTCGAATTTGTCCATCTGAATCTCCTACAGCGAAGCCTTCTAATTACCCCCCGACAGAGCGCTCCTGGGCCGCCAGCACCCCCTTTCACGGTGCCAGTGGTGGGAGGCATCAGGTGACTGCGTGCAGACCAAAGGCCCCGCAAGATAGAACCTCATACCTGGGCCCCCAAGCTGGGAGCTGAACTTAGCTCTCCGGAGGGGACAGAGCCTTGCACTGCTAACTCTCCTTTCACTGCAGCACCCCGTAGTCTTCTGTAGAAGCAGCCTGTAAGGTCGTGTTGCCTCAAACAGTATTGCTCTGCTACTATCCTCACAGTCCAACCCAGCACCGAGGACTATGGGACTGAGTTGCTGAGACGGTACCATGAGAATCTCTTGGAGATTTTCACAGACAACCAGCTGTTACTCGAGGCTATCTTGCGGGCAGAGCGTGTTGCCCCTGGAGAAAGAGAGGTAAGAGAAGGAGAACGAGGCAGAAGGAGGGAGGCAAGGGATGCGGGGAAGGGGGGGGTGTGTGTGGCAAAGCGAGAGGCCAGAATGAAAGTAGGTGTCATGTGTTTGCATAGTTCTAATTGACGTAGACATCCAGGCTAGCTAACCAGGTCGCGAACGGCTCTGAGCCTCTCTAGTGTCAGTGGAGACAGAGGCGGAAGTGAGCGGATCTCTAGGGCAGAGTGACGGGCAGTTTCTGGAGTAGCAAAGAAGGGAAGATGGAGGAACACAGATAGGGGTATGAAACCTCTTAAGTCCAGAGAGGCCTGGAGAGAAGGTGAAGAGTGTTGAAAATCTCCTCCCCAGAAATACGTTGGCTGTCACCTAATACCTAGACCTGCAGCGATGTGACGGGGCCATTGGCGAGAAAGTCCCTTATGAGTGTGCTTGTGCTTGCCTCTTGAAGGTCATGGAGCAGCTTGTGAAACGTGACTCTGGCCCAGGAGGCTTCCGTTCTCTGCTCTCAGCAGTTCTAGAGAAGCAGGCGCTCTCCGCCATGGCCATTTGGCAGCTGCTGCTGGCGGCTCAGGAGACAGAGACCTGCCCATTGAACTTGCTCATGGAGGAAGTGCAGAAGGAGCCGGGGGCCGGAGCTTTCTTCCGGGCAGGTGAGTTACCCGACCTCGGCCATAACTCAGCTCTGCCAGATATTACTGATAGTCTTCCCCAAAAAGAAACGGAGCCCTCTTCCCATACTCCTCCCCTTCCCTGCTCTCAGAGGGGCCACATAAGGCCGGGCAATCCGTCCAAGGGCACAGGAGTTGATGAAGCTGCATGGAAACACACAGCCCGTGCTTGCAGTAAGCTTCACGTCATCAGTGCAGCCAGTCACGTGCTGCACACACCCCTGCAGGCAGGAGCAAAGCAGAGTGCGCTCTCATTATTGAGTCGGGGAGAAGAAGGGGAAGCTGGTACTCATGGTTTCACGGATGAATCTCCCACTCACCCCTCGTTTTCAGTGACCGCACCAGAAAGCGCTGCCATGGAAATCATCCTGCGGCAGAAGAAGCCGATCCTGGAGGCCCTCGAGCAGCGAGCAGGCCTGAAGCAGGGTGCCCCGGAGGAGGATGAGCACTTGACAGAGACGGTGAAGGAGGTGCGGTGGGAAGACAGTCAAGCTGCTTTGCAGCAAGTTTTCTGTGCTGCCTGGAGCCCCCTTCACCCCTAAGGGAGGAGTCAGTGACGGGAGAGGGCCGGGTCCTGTGCCAAGTGACCCACTCGCCTGCCCGGGTAAGCCTCCCAGCTCCAGGTGGTAGGTGACACCACCTGCCTTTTACAGATACGGAAGCTCCAACTCAAGAGCTCAAGAAGTATGTCTAGGGCGCGACACGGGTAAGAGGTGACACCAGAATTTGAACCCAAATCCATCAGATTCCTGTGGCTCAAATTGTGACTGGAATCGAGAGTTGCTCTGTCTGTCTAGCGCGAGGGACCGCTCCTCGGGAACAGGGCGATACGGCTCTGTCTGTACCACGCTCTAAGAAACAACTTCTTTCAGATGAGGGAAAGCGAAACGGGTCTTATTACGTGCTCTATCCTGGCTCCTTGAAAGAGCCAAGATAAACATAGAACAAAGTGTTCTCCCATATGGGGTGGCAAATAGTGCCAACTCACTTTCTGTAAGGCTTCTCACAATGTGGCCAGCATCCCAGAAAAACCAGGTGGGGAATGGAGGAGGTGGGGGATTTCACGCATGTCCAGCCCAGGACCATGTGTGTCTGGAGTGGGAGACAGTTACCAGGGAAGAGAGGATCCAACCACAAGTTCACCCCGAGTGCCTTTGATCCTAGAAGGTTCCCTTTGGTATGACTCTCAGATGGTCAGAAGGGGGTACGTGCCTCTCTGGGGTTGCTGGGGAGGGATTGGTCGGCCCGAGTGTCTGTGGCATGCCACAGTTCAGAGCTGGGCTTTCTGCAGTTGATCAGTTCTCGCCTGGTTAATTAGTCTCATGCCTGCCTCCAGGGACGTCGGTTTTATTTAGATAGACTTGAAAAGAGCAGAAATAAAATATCTTCCAAAATGAAAATTCCATTTGGCCATCTGTGAATGGTTTCAATTTATTTTCTCAGCATCCTGACTCTTTCTGCTGATGGCTCTACCATTCTGAAAGAGGACAGCTTTGAAATAATATCCCTGGCCCCTTGGAAGCCTGTGTTTGAGCCTTCTTTAGCGAGCTGAGTTTCCCTTTGCAGAGAAAGTGACGTTTAAAAAGATGCCTCGAAGTATCTAAAAATATGAAGCCGACGAGCCTGCAGAATTACTTCCAGACAATGATACATTATGAAAAATTACCTAGCTCCTCCAGACAGAAACATCTAACGCTTCCCAAGCGTGCGTCATGAGGGGTTAGAGAAGTTCTTTGGGAAGACTCGTGGTTTCTGAGAACATCATTTCCCGTGGAAAATGCTCAGGGGTTCTCCACTCCCTGCCCCTTCTTCATGTCTGACATTTGTCTTCTTGACACATCTCCCTTTTTTATTCTGTTCAGTCCCCTTTTCTTTGGAAACGGGGCTCCCCACTAGGTGGACCCTACGGAGTGTGCATGGCGGGCGGGTGGATGAGCCCTGCTTCCTGAGGTCCGCGGCGGTGCCAGCTTGTTGGGTCCGTTCACTCCTGGAGTTCACCCCACACCCGTGTCTCCCGCTACTCATTTAGATTCTGAGCATTTCCGCTGAGACCACCGGCCCTGAAGCTTCCCTGCAAGCCCTGCTGAGCAGAGCCACAGAAAAATCCGTGTCCGCGATTGAAATCTGCCACTTCCTGTGCCGCGTCCACCCGTCGTCTCGAGGCCTGCAGCCAGTTATGCAGGAGTTGGCACGTGTTGGTAAGAAACGAGCTGCGGGCTGGGGGTGGGCGCTGTTTCCCCATCAGAGAGAGGAAGCTGCCACCCGTGTGAGAGCTCCCCGCTGCTGCCCCCACCGCCAAGCTCTGTGTTGAGGAGAGGGTGAAGGTGACGGTGCCGCCACGTCAGAACCCTTGCAGGGCCCCTTGTTGTAAGCCGTGTGCCTCCCGGTGCTCAAAAGCAGAGATACAGAGGGCTCCCAGAGCCACGAGCTTTCTGTCCCCTGCAGGTTTCCTCAGCAAGGAAGTGGGGCCTCCGGACGTGTGGAGGGTGAGCAAGATGTTTCTCCGTGGAGCCAGCGAGAAGGCAGGCGAAAAGACAGCTGAGCCAGCCCAAGAAGAAGGCCAGCCCGGGAGGCAGGGGGACGACGAGGAGGGCCCGCTGCGTCCCTTGCCCGAGCCGGGGAGGGATGCGTCTGGCTCCCCAGACACCGCCAAGAAGAGCTTCGTCTGTAAGGCGTGTGACAAAAGCTTCCACTTCTACTGCCGCCTGAAGGTGCACCTGAAGCGCTGCCGGGCGGCCAAGAGCCAGCAGGTGCAGTGCCAGGAGTGCAGCGAGACCAAGGCCTCGCGGAAGGAGCTGGAGAAGCACCAGCTGGAGGCCCACGGCGTGGGCGAGCCAGGCGCCCCTAAGAAAAAGAAGAAGAGGCTCCCCGTGACCTGCGACCTCTGTGGCAGGGAGTTCGCGCATGCCTCAGGTACGCCCGGAAAGACGGAGCCTGGGTGTTGTCCTTGGGACCCCAGGCCCGGCCTCTGCTTTTGTGTAGTCACCTGGGGGAGGGGAGTGGCAGGCTTCCCTCAGAAGATGGGGACTGGTTTGGGGAAGAATATACCCTCTACTTGATTGGAAGATTGACAAGACTATCCACCCCCATCCCCTCCCAGAGTGGCTAGCTTAGAGCTGGGACCCAGAACCTCGTAGCAGCTGTTATTCGTCCTACATGGGAACACCGACTCCTGGGCTTTGAGGTCCCATCTATTCCTTGGCTCGAAATGACAGATGGGGGAGTTTTCCTTCCCCGTCTCTGGTGGCTGGTTCGTATCGAAGAGCGAGAGGTGGCAGGGACATGGAACCGAGGCTCACTTCTTGTGATGCCAGCAGGCGGGGGCTGCTTTGGGAGCCTCAGAGTGACGTCACAGAGCTGAGTGACGTCAGGCCACCCCTGGGCCCTGGGCAGCCTGCTGCCTTCCTGGAGCCGCACTGCCGTGCCGGTGCGCAGCATTGAGGCCCGTGTCTCCCCTGTCCCTCGTCTAGGCATGCAGTACCACAAGCTGACTGAGCATTTCGACGAGAAGCCCTTCTCCTGTGAAGAGTGCGGCGCAAAGTTTGCGGCCAACTCCACCCTGAAGAACCACCTGCGCCTCCACACGGGGGACCGCCCCTTCACGTGCAAGCACTGCCTCATGACCTTCACCCAGGCCTCTGCCCTGGCCTACCACACCAAGAAGAAGCATTCGGAAGGTCAGCCTCGCAGAGCCGCTCCTGGCCTCCTGCAGCCTGTCCCTGCGTCGGCTGCCCGAGGACCCGTAAGGAACAAGGAGTGAATTCTCTCAGGGAGCCTAGCAGGGAGAGTGAACCAGAAGGTTGGAGGTTCAAATCCTCCCCGCGGCTCTCTGTGAGAAAGCCCAGCAAACACTCCGCTTCACGGGGTTACAAGATGGTTCTGGTCATGCTGGGCAATAGTGGGTGGTGACAGGGCAGGGGCAGGGGAGGGGCCCAAAGAGAGCTGATGGAGACCCAACTAGAGTTAGGGACGGAGACAGTGACAATGGTCCAGAGCACGGAACATGGGGAGGTTGCCTCCAATCCTCACATTGATAGCCAGGTGTAACCTATGTTTTTGAAAGTGGATGCTGTAGAAATGATGCTGGATGGGATGTGGGAGATGAGGGCCAGAGATGAAAAATGGCTGGCTTTTATGTCTTTTAGTACAGCAGGTTATACACAAAGCCGGTAGCCGAAAGGACAGTGGTTCTGATCCACCAGCCATTCCCCCCAAGGGAACAAGCTTGAGGCTGAGTGTTTCCATAATCATTCCTTGTCTCAGAGACCCTGGAGTCAGCCCCATCCCGTCCTGCGAATCAGAATTGATTTGATGGCAGTGGATTGGGAGTGGGGGTGGGGGTAGGGGTGGGTCTTAGGTCTGAGAGCTACCACTGACGCAGTGGTGTACAAGGCTCGGGGGCAGAGGCATCTCGAAAGAGGGGCTAGAGAAGAAGGCCAGTGACAGAGCCCCAGAGTGCTCCTCGTCTAACAAAGCCGTGTTTCAGCATATGGGAACCATGAGGCGGGGTTGATGGTCATGGCTGCAGTCGGCCTGGGAGCCAGGACGCCTGGAGCCTCAGCTGCTCGTTGATGTCCTGAGTCTTCCATCGGCTCCAGTAGAGGCTGCACATACAACTGCTCCAGCCCTTTGGCAGGAGAGGACCCAGGTGATAGGTAGTAACCGTGGAGCCAGGCCCTGGACAAACCCCGGGGGAACCTTTTGGGTGCAGTCAGGATCTCCCTGTGGGTGTTGCAGGTCCACAGAGCCCCTGCGGGGCACGAGGAGACAGCCACTGCTGGGAGCGTAGACACCCTCCCGGGGCTTGTGGCCAGCGGGGCAGATGGGCCCGCGTGGGTGGCTCCATCTTTGCCCTCCTTCTCAGGTCAGAAGAGCCCCGTGGGCTCCGTCTCGGCTGCGAGGGGCCCTCTGACTAGACACTGTCCGTGTTGCCGGCTCTCCCATGCCACTTTGCAGATCACATGCCCTGGGCTCGCCCTCGGGGTGGCTGTGTCGTAGGTGTGCTCTAGGGGTGCAGCGAACCTCACGGTCCCCTCCTGTGCTTCCAGGGAAAATGTACGCCTGCCAGTACTGTGACGCCGTGTTTGCCCAGTCCATTGAGCTCTCCCGCCATGTGAGGACCCACACCGGGGACAAGCCGTACGTCTGCAGGGACTGTGGCAAGGGCTTCCGGCAAGCCAACGGCCTCTCCATCCACCTGCACACCTTCCACAGTACGTGCGAGACTGCGTGTCGGGCTCTCAGCACGTGGACTGGTCATTACGCCAGGGTATCAACCCCAGGGCTGGTCCCCGAGCCTCCCCTGGGAGACGCAGAAGCCATTGGTCCCATGTCCAGGAGAGGGGCATTTGATTGTTGCATTATCTGCTAGTCGTCCGGGCTGCTTCCTTGCTCCTCGGTTCCACCTGGTCCTGTCCAGCAGACAGAGCCTCTCAGCCCGCGTGGACGCTCACAGCCCACCGCACTGTCCCCCAACCCCGACCCACCACCTCCCGCCCTTCTCTGCATCCACCTCTCGTCATAGCAGCACCCCGGTCCTTTCGGAGTTGAGACACACTCTCTGAATTTTCCCTGCCTATTGCTCAGCATTTTCTCCCAGGTAGCCCAGCATTTCTTACAACGGAGCATGCCCCACCTGCCTTCCCTTGTGCTAGCATTCATATAGACAAAAGCACACTTTCTGTGGCCTGTGCATGTGCGCGCGCGCACACACACACACACAGTGAGACAGAGAGTCTCCTTTCCTAAGGGCATCATCAGGAAGTCAGGGTGGCCTGGTGTGGGCCTGGGGGGGAGGGGTGGAGAGGTGGTGTGTGTGCATGTCCCAAGCCTCCCCAGCCTCCAGTGTGCCGAGGACAGAGAGATTGTCATCCCAGCCTATGGATGGTGAAGATCACACTATCTGGACTGAAGCCTTGATTCTGCCACAGGCTTGACCTCTGTGTGTCCCACATGCCCCTCGTGAACTGGCGAGCAGACTAGTGCCCACTACCTGGCATGGTGGTGGGAGCCAGCCGTCCATTAGATGTGGCACAGGTTCTCTCAAACACGGAGCGCATGCTCCGTCTTTGACAGCCACCATGTGTTTTGGGGACAAGAGCAGCCCCCTCGCAGCCCCTTGCTCCACAGCAGAGCTGGCTTTTTGCATGTTGTGAGCCTGCATCTCTCTTCTGGGTAGCCGAGAGCAAACTCAGTCAGGGACATGGGCCTGTGCCGCCAACCTGGACTTGGCTAGAGCCCTCGTGTGCCCCGCACGAGGCTGCAGGAGTGCAGAGCGCAGTCCTATCACCCAAGGAGTTTGAGGGAGGTGGGACTGACAGCCCACTGACGGTGAGCTTCCAGAATTTTGGGTGAAATCCGGCTCCACCTCTGATGTGCCTTGACCTCTTTTCACAGACATTTGCTTTAGTCTTATTTTCCAAGTGGCATTCCTTGGGGAAGTCAGAAAGGGTAAGGCATTATTCATTTTTGGAATGGAGAAGGACCCCCAAATGTGTTGCATACCCTAGAGCCTGACATATGAGGCTCGCCGAGTCTCCAGGTCCCTCCCTCTCCTATTACCACTCCAGGCCTATTTCCTAGGATTTGTGGGTGGGAAATGACCTCAGAGTGCTTTAAAAGACAACACAAAGCTCAGGTCTCACGAGCCGATGGCCCCAGGGAAACTAGTTACTCACATCAAATGCTGCTGCAGCAGAACCCCTGAGCCCACCTGAATTGATGCATCTATGAGGGACTGGGCCTTTCTCGTGGGCTGAGACTCGTGTCATTCCAACATTTAGCTTTCTGTCGTCTGAGAAAAAGGGTGGCCATTCCTACTCCAGGGAGGCAGGTACATTCCTTGTGGCGGCCAGTCCTCACTGCTGAGCTTCCCCGCCCTGTGGATGGCATGGCCCAATTATACAGTCACTAAGAGCTGGCCTGTGGAGGTGGGCCATGCCTGCCAGCTTCTAGTGGTGACACTACTGTCACCCAGGTGTGATGCTGGGATTCCCTACGGTCGGGGCAATAGGAGGAGCGGTCACGGGGTCACTGGAAGGTTTACATGAGTTTCTGGCCATGCCTGCCATGTGGGCCTCCAGTGACCTGTCCTCGGACAGCGCTGTTGTCATGCTGTCTGACTGCTGGCAGCCAAGGCAGCAGCGCTGCTCTGGGGACCGGCGGGATCCCTACAGTGTGTGAGTGAACCCCAACTGCCCAGGGCTGCGGTGCATGGACAACTCGCATTTCAGTAAACAAGGAATTGAACCACTCGATGCTGCAGAAGTGGTCAGGCCAGAAGCTCTGAGGCCGCCGTGGGGTGGACGTGGGGTCCTTGGAGCCTGCGACCCGCCCAGCAGCGCACGCAAAAGCGTGCCTTCCACCCAGAGCGGTGCGTTCCTCTCACTGATGGCGCTCTGCCATGCTTTCTTTCTGCCACCCCCTTCGGGGAACAGATATTGAAGACCCCTACGACTGCAAGAAGTGCCGGATGAGCTTCCCCACTCTGCAGGACCACCGCAAGCACATCCACGAGGTGCACTCCAAGGAGTACCACCCCTGCCCCACCTGCGGGAAGATCTTCAGCGCCCCCTCCATGCTGGAGCGGCACATGGTGACCCACGTGGGCGGCAAGCCCTTCAGCTGTGGAATCTGCAACAAGGCCTACCAGGTGCCCTCGGGTTGGGGGAAGTAGTGCGGAGGGCTCCCTCC
>PVJH01022136.1:0-37229 GCA_004026705.1 Nesogale talazaci | reverse complement strand
TGTGTGTGTGTGTGTGTGTGTGTGTGTGTGTGTGAGAGAGTTAGGGTGCCAGTAGCATAATTATTTGATACATCTGAATTATGGTATTGGTGTATATACACACATATGCACATCATCGTATAAATGAAAACATCTTATAGATATGATCTACATGTATACATGTATATATTCTTAGTATATCAAACAAACCAGATCACATATTCTGAATTTTTTAAATCTAGATTTAAACCGTTCAGAGCCTTTCTTTCCTCCCAAACATTAAATATTCCTTATTTACCTTCATTACCCCCCCAGAACTTCCTGACAGATTCTATCACTTTCTTTTTGCCAGAGTGCCTTCTATTAAAATATGCACTCTTCTGACGTCTCCACACTAAGAACATAAACCAAGTGTAATTAAATGAGAAGAGAGTTGGGTGCCCTGGAACTGGATGATGTCGGAGTTAAAGAAGCGAGTTGCTAATGAAGGGGTCAGGTTGGTGGTTCAATCCCACGAGCAGCTCCAAGGCAGACAGATTGAGCAGTTTGCTCCCTTACTACTTGAAGTTTGGAACCCCATAGAGGGTAGACCTCTTGGGTCCTCCATTATTGACTATGAGTTGGAATTAATCAGAGGATGTTTTTTTGAGGGGCTATTTATTAGTAGCAGTTTTATCTAAACCGTCTATCCAGAGATATCTTAAGACAAGGTAGGGGTGCTCCAGAGGGTCTCCTGTTGTAGGTGCCTTAGAGTGACCTTCTAGAAGACAGACTGCACAGACCCAGAGTGACCTTAGGTCAGACAGACAGCACAGACTCATAACGACCTTCTATAGAACAGAAGGAACCCGGGCCCCATCCTGCGCCATTCTAACAGCTGAGTTAGGTTTGAGTCCATCGTCGCAGGGACGGTGTCATTCCATCGTGTTGAGAGTCTTCCTCTTTTTTTTTTGCTCCTCTTCCACTTTTCCAAGCATGATGTCCTATTCTAGGGCCCGGCTCCTCCTGAGAACGTGTCAAGGAATGTGAGATGCAGTCTCTCCATCCTTGCTTCTAAGGAGCACTCTGGTGGTACTTCTTCCAAGATAGATGTCTTGTTCTTCTGGCAGTCCATGACACTTGCAAGATTGGGCACTCACACCACAGTCCAAATTTATCAACTATTTGTGAGATTGGCACGCACAAACAGGCCAGGAAATCCCTGACTAATCAGATGGAGCAACACCCAAGCAGCCTGCAAAGGTCCCATGTGAAGAATCCTATGATTCCTAGAGGGGGTCCCATGGCAGGATAGAGTCAAGAGGCACAAAGGCCTCCATGGTTCAGCTTCCTTGTTAAAGAGTTTTATGAGAAATAAAAAAAAGATTGTGGTACAAAGGTTAGTGCTCTCCTTCGCCCCACAATCCCACTAGAACACTCCAGCCAAGCATGGGCAAGAGCTGTGTCCTTCTTCACCTGAGGACCTTCTGCTTAGACCCTCAGATGTGAGCTATTCTTGGAGGCCTCATGAGAGGGTGCTTTGACACAGGCACTCGTCAAAGATTTAAAAGGCAGATGAGTGAGTGACTCCACAGGCAGCAACAGGTGCCAATCAAGAATGAATCCACATGTGCTAGAAGAATCGTTCTGAAAGCCATACACGTAAGACTGGTATGGGGGTGGGGGGGGGCGGAAGAGTAGGAGAAGGTATACCCAAACATTTAAACACATTCACTAATGAACAGAAAACACATATGAGGTCATCGGTCACCCTCGGAAAAAATACAAGAAGGTGTGAGAGAACAAAGCAATACCAAGGAAATGCTGTTTCTAGGCATTTGCAGACAATTGGTGAGCATCACGGCTGCTAACTCCAAGAGCGGAGGTGTGAGTTCGCTGAGGGGTGCCTTGGAAAAAAGGGGGAACCAATTACAAGGATCTATATATAACCTCCTCCCTGGGGTATGGACAACGGGGAAGTGATCGAGGAGAGACATCAGGCAGCACATAAGATAAAATTATAATATTTTGTAAATTATCAAGGGTCCATGAGGGAGGGAGGAGTGGGGCAGGGGTGGGAAAAGGAGGAGCCAATACCTGGTACTCAAGTGGAAAGAAAATGTTTTGAGAAGGATGATGGCATCAAGGGTACAAATGTGCTTTGCATACAAAGGATGTATGGATGGATTGTGCTAAGAGTTGTATGAGCCCCCCAAAAAATGATTTAAAAAAAAAGAAATATCATCAGAAAAAAAGGAAGGATCCTTTCCATTATATTAGGTGTATTAACCAAACCATCAACAAAAGTCTTTAAATCTCTAAACGAACGTGAAAAGCATAAATAGAACATATGTACATTTGGAAGGTAATAGAATTGTGTATCCTTCAAATGAGACTATTTACAAATTAATGATTACAGTAGAAAAATACGTTTTCTCAACAACAAGCTTATAACATGAGTATTAAAAAGATGCACAGACTACAAGCAAAAGATAATATAGTATGGAGAATTATTTTCTTGAGCTTGAGGAGTAATTTGAGGCATCAAATGTTTCTGAATACAACTCCTCTTTTTAGCTTCTTGATAACTCATTTGAGAAAAATTCTTTCATAACCATTCAAATCAAAATACCTGATAACATTGAAATGCCTTCAACTGCCAACTGTTACCAAATCCCCTCTCTACAAGGTCCACCCGAAATAGAGATAAGAGCTCAAGAAGAAGCCAGCATCTAATAAAACAAGATATTACCGTGAAGAGAATAGAAATCACCGCTTGTTTGATTATGAAAGCGCCACTTTTAAATTTATCTGTCAAATAAAAGTAGAAAATGTAGGCAATAACTCAACTGTATAGAAAGTGTCAAGCACTGAACTTTAAGATTATGGGGAGTTAATAAAGGTTATCAATATTTAGAGTTGATTGATTTCATGTCATTGTGTAAGTCAACAGCCAATGGTTCAATATGATTATATCAAAGGAATATTATCTAAAAGTGGAACTGAAAATTTCTCTTTTTGTATCAGTAGATGAAGGTATCTTGTTGATGTGCAGAATCAGTCCCACCTGTGCTTATTTTCCTTCTGTCAAGTAAAGCAACTTACCTATAGTCCATTTACTATGAATTGAGACTGTAGACTTTAAAGTCATACATAAAAGCCTTTGGAGGGCAAGATTACGAATAAACATCTTTCTCTCCTTTCCCTTTGACAGAACAATAACCTCCCTACCCTGGCCCCCACCTATTACTGCAAACTCTTTCATGGTAAGCAAACTAGTCTTTGGAGAAGATGCAAACAGACTGACCTGGAATGTCTTACAGGAAGCGTTGATCTGATGGAGTCTCGAAAGAATTCCCAAGCAAACTTGAAGCCCAGTCACCATTAAAGGACCAAATCAAGCACGGAAAAGAAGGTGTGTAGGACAATGGAGGATATTTCTTTTTCCAAGTTGATAGAGTCCTGGTGGCATTGTGCTAACTCATAGGTTGGCGGTTCAAAGCAGAAGAAAGATGCAATCCTCCGCTTCCTTAAAAATTGCAGCCTTGGAACTCTAATGCAGTGGTTCTATTCTGGCCATAAGGTCACTTTGAGCTGCAATCAACTCTTTGGCAATGAGCTTTATTGTTCCCAAATTTGGATTAGTCTCCAGGGTACATAAGAAATGAAAGTGTTCTACAATATGTGCAAAACAATGAGGAGCTAAGACCAAGGGCTTAAGAAGAAAGAAAATGTTTTGAGAATGATGATGGCAACAAATGTACAAATGTGCTTGGCACACAACAGATGGATGTATGGATTGTGATAAAAGTTGTATGAGCCTCCAATAAAATGGTTTTTTTAAATGTGATTTTCTGGAATACTAGGTGGCTTCCGGAAGCTGTCTGTTAAACTCTGAGATGGCTTGCCTGACCTGCACAGGTGTGGAGGGAGGAGGTTCCCTGCTGCACCTACCAGCGTGGCAGGATTATGCAAATGGTACTTTCGATTTAAACAAGTCAACCACTGTGCTTGAGCTCCAGGAGTAGAGGAAAGGAAGTCTTCAGAGTCCTGGAAAACGTCACAGCCATTAAATGTGACTGCGCACTGTGTTCAAGGGGAAAATACCAATGTATCCATGGAAAAAGGTAGCGAAACTTAAAAAAAAGATGCCAACAACTCAGTGTCAAGGGGTGTGGATGCAATGGAGTCCCAAAAGTCACCTGCAAGATGAACCACATAACTATCCTCTCCTTCTTGACCATTTCCGCCCCTTACCAATAAGGTTTTTATGTGTTTGACCTCGTTGATCATGTTAGGTTTGCGTATGTTCACTTGTATATTTAGGTTTGCTCAGTACGCAGAGGTTAAGATGAATGACCCCTCAGGACAGTGAGTGACAGGAGCATTGGTTCCCTGAGGGTGGGGGGGCGGGGCAGAAGGGGGGGCAGAAGAGCAGATAGCATCAATGATTGAATAATCCCACCCCCTAGGATTGAACAACAGAATTGTATATAAATGGGCATACTGGGATGTGTAAGCTATGTCAAAACAATTATCTTTTATTTTTTAAAGTGGAAAAGTGGAAAAGGATCAAACCTTTCTAGATGTAAAATTAAGTCACCTATCAAAAAACTGTTTGGTATCCTTCCTCACTAAGTCTAAATTCCTCCTAGTACATAAAGACGGGGGGGGGGGGGGGGAGGAGTATGAATTCATCACAACTATATAGCAAGAGAGCAGAGACACAAATTCAAAGATAAGTAGATGATTGAAAGCATGTCACATTTACTCAGTCAGCTGAGCCTTCTTCAACAACTTGGGCTTATGGTATACTGACTACAAGGAGCTGTAGGGAATGTTACACTTTAAAGATGTGGCCATTACAAGATTACCCAAAAGATATCCTGTCTTATGGGTTTACCTTTTCTACATTTCCTAGAAACATGCATAGTTGAAAGCTATACATTGATATGCATATAGGTCTAAGCGTTTGAACCATATTTTGTCTATAGAGATGCGCTAATACATTTATTAACATTCCAAAACAATAAAGCCAAAACACCAAATATATATGCATGTATAAACATAGATATGTGCACGCATATATATATACGCACATATGTGCACTCACATATTAACATCTAAAAAGAAAACAATGCATCAGGGAAAGAATATAAAGCATACTTTTGAAAATAAAAACCATCTTTTTTTTAAAATAAAAACCATCTTCTATCAAGAACTTTAGGAAAAAATGTGGTTCTTCATTTTCATGTCTACAACAAAGGAGAATTGCTTTCCTATTGCTTACTTTGGAACCATATTCTGATCTAGTAATATAAAGAAAAAAATCCCCTTGTTCTGTACATTGATTGTCACCTTGTAAAATCCACTAGCTGCTACAAAAGTCTGAACGTTTAACCCTCTCCTCCATCCTTCTGAAGACATCTATCAAACCATCTGCTACCTGAGTGAATCCTTTTATACTTTATCAGAAAATGAAGTTTATCAAGTTTTCGTTAGCTATCAATCCCTTCTGCGAAGAGCTGTCTTAAGTGGGATGATCTATTAGGTTTGCAATGCCCTAGCCATTGGTGGACTAGATACAGCCATCAAATTATTCTAAAGATGTTCTAGACTACTGGATCAGCAGCCAGTCGAGGATACAGCAGTTGCTTAGTAAAGCCCACTGAAGAGCATTAGAGCCTGGTACAGGTTTGCACTTGGTGCCGAAACAACACAAACGTCGCCGAGTTTTAATTCCACGGCTTGAGAAAAACAACAACAGGCAGATACAAGCATTCTACCTGCCAAGTCAAACGTGACCATTTATTTCACTAGGTTTCTAGTGGAGACAGATTTCCTCCATGCCCACCACGCACTAAACCATTACTTTGTTAAAATATTCCCACTAACTAACATGACTAACCGGACGGCCAGTCTTCATTTAATATTACAAAAGAAAGCATTTAATAATACATGTCGAGTGGGGAACGTCTCCCCGGAGAACAGAAAGCCACGGGAGGGCAGGTGAGGCAGTCTCTCTCTCTTATGCCACCCTGGAAAGGAGGCTTCCGGCCTGCCATGCACGGCAAATTGCAGCCTTCAACAAGGATGCCTGCTTTCCAAATGTCTCTCTCCCCCAGCACGTCTGCAGCCTAACATTTGTCAAACCTCTTCTTTTGTGAGGAGTTCACTTGTCAGCTTTTAAAATGGCTTGTGGTTTCTATCCGTCTTCCTTGATGGAAATGTGAAAAGTGTGAGTGCGTCCCGCTCACAAAGCAGCTTGTCGAGGATCCAGGCTTCAACTTGACTGGCCCTCTGGGGAAACTCTCCCTTCTGGAAACCCTAAGCGGTGGTGACTCTTCCATCGTAAGCCTGCTGGGAGGAAATCAGAGAGGCTGGACTAGATCAGGCCCCTTCAAACCAAGAGTTCAAGGGTTATGGTGCCACTGGACAACTTCCCGGGAACTGTTTGCAAGCGCGGACAGAGACTGGTCCTCCGCCAGTCAACTGAGCAATGGGTCTCACCTTCACAGAGGGGATCCCTGAGAAGGGGCAGCGCACTGGTCCCAGCCAACGTGCTCCCTTCGCTGAAAGGGCCAGAAATGCACCCAGGACAACCTCCACGTGAGCAGTGACGAGGACACGGTGAACGTTCAATACAGGCTCAAGGGGAAAAAAAACAAAAACTCTCCCTCCAGATGCCACCCGCGACACCGCCTCCCGCTTAACACACCGACGCCCAGCTTCCTCGGGGTAAAACCACTCGATCCATTTTAATGCCCCGTAAACACTGACTGCGCCGCTTTGTTTCACACGCCCCTGTCTGTGCCCCTCCGTGGAGTCCTGAGTAGCAGATAATCCATCATCGAGGCCTGTCGAAGCTCTAGGCCCAGAGGTCTCCCAGGAGGCGCCTGGTACGGGAAGGTCACCAGGAAAGGCGGCCACCGGCGTGAGCGATAATGAACCTGCCCTTAAGTGCTCCACGAGTCTCACTTGGGTAACGCGGCATGCATTTGGGAGCGGAAACGAGGAAGGTTTATTGGCCACTTTTAGGGCTCAAACAATTTTACATGTACCTGTGTGGAAGTCTGAGGATGCTTTGTGGCTTTTTTTCCCCCAAAGTGGGATTTATTTATTTTTTTAATAGAAAGCGGTATGGCTGCCTTAAAGAAAATTATGCAAGCAAGTCTGTGGAATGCAGGAACTACAGGTTTCCCAGAGGGGGTGTCTTGGACCAAAGTTCCAGACGAAACTTTAAAATATAAGGCTGATGATTAAACTGCCTTCCCTGAAGGCCACCACATTTGCGGCTTTCAAAATGGGCCGAATACTTGCTAATTAGAGCGGTGTTTTTGTGAGACGCTTGGGAAGGGCACTAAAAGTCCTCTACTTATGAAGTGATTGTTTAAAAAAAAAAAAAACCACCCAAAACATTTAAATATGCAAGCTGGCCCCGAGTTCTGTGAGGACACACAAATATGTGTTTATGTATACAAACTGCCATCCAGTCGAGACCAATTCCCAGCAACCTTGTAGGACTGAGCATACCTGCCCCTGGGAGTTTCTGAGACTGTCATTCTTTATGGGAATAGAAACCCTCGTCTTTCTCCCATGAAGCGGCTGTTGGTTTCAAACTGCTGGCCTTGCAGCTAGCAGCCAAACATGGGACCGCTATGCCACGAAGGCTCCTCTTCCATGTCTCTGCCCAGTCTGTTTCATAGTTACTAGGCTGGTAGGGTTGGCTGTGATCCGAGACGGGGACAGAAAGACAGGACGTTATCCTCCAGAAAACAATCAGCGTCGGGGAAAGCCACACATGGGTTGTGGCTATAATCCAGCACTGACTTGATGGCAGTGAATAAGTGTCTCCACGGGAGACAGATGGGGCCATCTGTTTCCATCCAGATATATGGCCTCCGAAACCGTCAGGCCAGCTCTCCTCTGTCCTACTGGGTCACTGTGAGTAGGAATCAACTTGACAGGACTGGGCCTCTTATTGTGAGAAGGGGGAAAAGAGCGTGGAAATAAAGAGTGCAGCCTATACTCTTCACATTCGAGCTCTGTCAAGCATGCTCTCCCAGCCCAGGCTCGCTCCCCAGGCTGGACCAGAAGCAGCCAACAGGGTGGCCCTCCTGGCTGAATGGGACAAGAGGCAGGGCAATTCTTCCTGGCGAAACAAACACACACACAAACACAAGCTAATAGGCAAATGGATACGATGATTCCAAATCTCAAAAAAGAAAACAAACAAACAAACAAAACCCCCCCAAAACAGGCTGCTCATAGCGGAGATAAGAACATATGCAATAAAAACATAACTGAATAAAATCTGCCCCTTGTCCCCTTCAAACAGGCTTATCGGGTAACTCAGCCACAGCCACACACCACATCCATCCAGAATCTCAGCCAACTTCAAATGAGGGTAAAATAGATTTGATGGCATCTGATGATCGGTACTCAGATCCCACCGCCACTGCGTCGATTCCAAGTGACCATAACCCAGGGTTTCCATGGCTGGAAATCTTCAGGGGAGTGGACAGTCTCCTCCAGTGGGTTTGAGTCACCTTGCGGCTAACCGTCCAAGACTTACCTGGTAACGCCATCTGGGCTCCTTAACATGGCAATGTCTTGCCTCTTTGTGATTTACATAAATGTAAAAAAATTCACCAGCCCACAATGTAGTAATTTAAAATGCATTGACCACTAGGAGGGCTTTCATATGCCCTCATGTGCATTCTAAGTCTTTGTAAATTCATGTATGGCAGACAGGGGGCATTATAATTCCTTTAACTCCTGATCTGCCCAGGTGGATGAAGGCCATGGACGAAGACCTAAGATGTGGGGGAATAATTTTATCCCTGGTGCCACAGTAGAGCTGCTAACCTCGAGGCCAGCAGTTCGAAACCAACAGTCTTCTCCACGGGAGACCTGTACTCCCATAAAGGACTACAGTGTGGGAAACCCACAAAGGCAAGTCTACCCTGTTCGACAGGATCCCTCTGAGTCAGAATCCACTCAATGGCAGTGAGTTTGGTTTTGGAGGGATGGCTTGGGCTCCCTGAGTGGCACAAATGGTTAAGTGCTGGTCTCTGAACTCAAGGATTGGTGGTTCAAACCCACGCAGAGATGCCTTGGAATTGACAGGCTTTTAAATCACGGAAGTCTGCACTTTTTAAATCACTGAAGTCTGTACACACATGGGATCTCATGAGCTGGGATCCACTCACCAGGGATGGTCGCTCCCAGCTTCCAGAGGTGAGGGCTTGGGGTCTTTGATGGAGTGGCTCATCTGACCCCTCTTTCTTTTTTCCTGTGTTTCCTCTTTTTCTTGATATTATCCTAATCATTACAGTCAAACGTCCAGAGAATAGGATGCTGCTATCCTAGTGTTCTCTGATTGTACAAACAAACTGCTTAGTTAAGGAGTCTTTGTATTTGTATTTATAGCATTTGTAATGCTTTGAATCCAAAGAGGAAAAAAATTACGTTCTGATCTTAATATGTCTATTCGAATTTCAACTAATTTAACACATTTTTAAAATGTTCTAAACAAAATTGGTACATTCCATTTTATAATGTAAATGAAGGATAATTACCGCATGCATTTTTAATAAAACACTTGAAAAGGCTATGCGTTAACTGACATTAATATGACGTCATATATTTCTTAAATTGCACAGTTACACAAGTACTATGAAACCAGAAGCTGCCATTGTAGAAAAATCAGAGGCTACTTACTACTTGTATGTCTCTGAACGGATGTATTCAAAAACGTGGGACACGCCCAGCTGGAATTGGTCAGCGATTGGAGTAACCCAGGGGTTGTTCTCTGCTTTGAACACTTGCTTCTGACCAGTTAAGTCTAAGTTTCCTGGAAAGATGGAGAGGAAAAGAAAGAAAAAAAGAGGGGGAGAGAGATGAAGGTCATTTCATTCAACACAGATCGAATCTATCTTGACAAGTTACCACAGCACTACTCTTAAGTATATTCTGGGTCGTCTGATTTTATTTTTCTTTAACAATATACCCCAAATCACCACTAGTGCACAATGTTAAGGCAGTCACTCTCACCCCCTGCCATCCAGTCAATCCAGGTTCAGTGGGACCCCCTGTGGTTTCCAAGACTGCATGTTCACAGGAAGAGAAAGTCAGATTTGTCTCTTTCTAAGCTGCTGATGGTCTCAAACTGCCAACCAGGTGAATCAAAGCCCGACATGCAACCACTATACCACCAGGGCCACACAGGACAGTATCCTGACCCAAGAAATGAAGAAGGAAGGAAGGAAAGGAATCAGGTGACAGGGGATAGAGTAAAGGAAGAGGACAGCTGGAAGGATTTCTCGCATCGTTCATAGGCCTTATTTCTTCTAGGTGTTTGCGACAGGGACTATCATGACTTGCTTGTGATTGAGAGAAGTCATAAAAATAAAAAAAATTCCCTGAAATTCTTTGCAGTCAACGTGCATCACTGCTTACCAGATCTGATCAACGCCATTAAAAAAAAAATAAGCCAAAGTAAATAAGCATGAAGAAAGATAAGAGTATTGCTTGAGTCAAATTATTATTGCTTTACTTTTGTACCGTGAGCACTTCTGAGAATGGGGACGAAGGGAATTTCATTAACATGATAATGATATAAACTAACATTTGTATAGCTCTTATCAAGTTTACAAATTGTCTTGTGAAATTCTGCAGCAGACTCTGAGGTTAGCCTCGTGCTGTCAGGAAATTGAAAATTAGAGAAATCCAAGTACAGGTGTAAGGTCAAAGCTGTTGGGGTGGAGATATGACTCTAAGGACCACAGACCCTGACTCCAGATGTGAGATGCATTCTACAGCGCCTGGTGCAGCGATCAGGTGGAACTGCCCTCAAGCAAGGGTGAGTTTGTGAAAGCAGCATCAATGAATCCGTCCAACCCCCGACTCTGATTCAGAGAAACCCTGCATGGGGTTTCTGCGACTTTCACTCTTTCCTGGAAGAGACAGCTTTGTCCTTCTGCCAAGGAGTGGCTGGTGGGTTTGAACTGCCAAACTTGCAGTGAGCAGTCCCATGCCTCATCGCAGGGCCACCTCCACAAACACCCACAGCCCCCAGAGTCCAGGCCCAAAGCATACTCCCTGGCATCACCAGTCAATTCTGATTCACAGATTCTGAAAAGAGTCCACAGGCACTACACTGTCTGGATGCTATCTATGTTAGCGGTCGGTCCACTCTGTTTTATGTGTGTAGGCATTTTTAAAATGAAAAAGACTGTATGTGTGTGTGAGGGGGTATTTTATAACATCATCACCTATGAATGAGAGAGAAGTTAGCCACTGAGATGTGTGTGGCAGCAGACGCAGGGAAGGCCTTTCTAAAATATCGTCTACACTAGAGTATAAGCCTACCCAACTATCAGCCAAGGCACCTAATTTTACCGCCAAAAAAAAAAAAAAAAAAGCATAAAGAATGTGCTGAGAAACTTGGCTTACACACAAGTATATGTGGGACTCTCCTCGGGAAGCCCATTTTCAAGGTCCTGACTCACAGTCAGGAGCCCCAGGCGTGTAGTGATTATGTGCTAACAGCAGGGGAGGTATCAGTGGGGAGAAAGATGAGGCCTCCTACTTCTGTCAGAGATGTAGTGTCAGAGAAGAACTTGAGTGTCAAAAGCACACCGGGAAGTTCTGTCCTGCCCTTTAAGATCACTGTAAATTAGAATCTACTCCATGGCAGTGAGTTTGAATTTGGGGTTGCCAACCCAAGTTTATTTCACCTAAAACAAATAAACCCAGCCAGCTGCTGACAGAACGATTCTGCCTAAGTCAACTACTTGGGTCTCACCACCCTGTCCGGTTCTGTTGAAAAATTTTTGTGGAGGATTAGGTAAAACTTATGGAATAGATCATCATTTCATAGTCAACAATTGACACGCCTTCTGATTTCACCCATCTACTAGAGGCCCCTCAGTACGCCATCATGTAATTTCACTTCGTGCCGGTTTCTTATCTCCGTTCTTCCTTTCCTACACCTCTGGTCTGTGTCTTGGGGTGACCGCTGCTCCGCTGCTCTATTGAACTCAAAAGGCTGATTATTTTAATGTGGAGGCGCTTTCAGTCCCAGATCTGACAGATACAGCCCTTAGACATCGAGGGTCTAACCAATCTTGATTGAAGCAGTCAGCCTGGACTCTTGTGTGATTGTGAGTTGTCGTCTGAATTTTTCTCCCATTCTACCCAGAACCTTCCGATGTCATCATCGTCAGAGCAGTTGCTTCTGGCCTCAGGGTTGTGGCGACTGATGTCTGTATGTTTCTTTAGTCCGCTGCACTAATAGTTTCCTTAGGTCTTTTGACTGTTGTCACTCTTCTTACCTCTGGAGGGGAAGATACCAAGAGTCGTCCTGTAGATGGCTGTCACTACCCACCAAATTAGAATATATCCTATTTGCTTTTGAGAACTGGGTCATGCTAATTGACCTTGATGGGCCTGGGCACAAACTCCATCTGGTTTGCAGTAGTTGTGATCTTTGAGCCTTTTGTCAAGATATTTGTGGTTTTCATCCCTTATCTCTTGGTTAATATTCACAAGCATTAACCATTTTTGCTACCCAGAAACCGATTTGAACATAAATATCCAGCAATTATTCTTTCCAAGACACAACCAAAGTAACACGCTTGTCCTGTTCTGCAAACGCTACTACCAATTTTATTATAATTGATCATTCAGGATAACAAAAGTGTGTTCTTGGATGTATGTATATTATTGAGCAACTCGCTTCCTAGCTGATGTGAGTTTCAGAAATAAAAAATGAATGAAACTTTTTTTCTAAGAAGATATAATCATTTCTCTTAAAATAACCAAATTTATAGTTTGAATCATTCCCTTTTTATTATATTAACGTGTAACTATTCATAAAAGAAGAGTAAGAGCAAATAATAAAAAAAAAAATCTGGCTAGCTTAGAGGATGTACACCGGTTCAGATAGGAACTGGAAACACAGGGAATCCAGGAAAGATGATCCCTTAAGGACCAGTGGCAAGAGTGTTGATACTGGAGGGTAGAGGGAAGGTAGGACAGAAAGGGGGAACCGATTACAAGGATCTGCATATAACCCTCTCCCTGGGGGATGGACAACAGAAAAGTGGGTGAAGGGAGACATCAGACATTGTAAGATATGACAAAATAATAATTTATAAATTATCAAGGGTTCACGAAGGAGGGGCAAGTGGGGAGGGGCAGGAAAAATGAAGAGCTGATACCAAGGGCTCGAGTAGAAAGCGAAGTAGAACGTTTTGAGAATGATGATGGCAACAAATGTACAAATGTGCTTGACACACAATGGATGGATCGATGGATTATGATGAGTTGTATGAACCCACAGTAAAATGATTTTTTAAAGACAGTTTCACAAAACTCTTTAAAAGAAAATAAATATTATTAAATAGTATCAGGGAAACCCCTCAGGACCAATAAGAGTATCGATACCATAAGGGTAAAGGGGAGGTGGGGAGTGAAGGGTGAGAAAGGTGGAAACAGAGCAAAGATCCATGTACACCCCCACCCCCACCCCAGGGGGACAAACAGCAGAAACATGGGTGAAGGGAAACAGTAGACAGTTAAAAAAAAATGAAGATAATTTATAAATTATCAAGGCTTCACCAAGATGGGAGGGCCAGGGAGGGAGGAGGGAAAAAAAAGAGGAGCTGATACCAAAGCTCAAGTAGAAAGAAAATGTTCGGGAAATGATGGCCACATAAGGACAAATGCGCTTGACACAATTGATGTGTGGATTGTGATCAGAGCTGCAAGAGCCCCCAATAAAATGATTTATTAAAATAAAAAAATAGCATCAGGGAGTGATTTACTACCATCTTTACAAAATCACGTTAGAACTTATTGGCATTAAATACAATCAGAAGCAGAGACGAGACATTCTTTCTCCAAGATAGTCAATATTGTCAATTTCCTCATATGAATTGTTCAGTGGGATTTTGCTCAGCTCCTCAATCTTTAGAAGGGCACAGATGAGTTTGAATCTCCACGTCAGGAGGCACAATGCTGCCATAAGCAAAGAGAAATCCCAGGGTTGCAGTGATTCTAGAGCTGGGACCCTTACCTGGGTTTGGCTTTATTAGCAATGGGCTAGCGTTCATGTTTTGTTGTTGTTGTTGCTTTGATCTTTACCTGGGGAAAACAGGGGGCTGAGAGAAACAGGGGGCTTTCTACTACGGCAAAGAGTCTCAGAAACTCCCAGGGGTTGTTCTACCCTACCCTGATTTACAAGGTTGCTCTCAGATAGCATCCAGTCAATGGCGGTGAGTGCTGTTTGTTTGGTTTGTTGAGAGCGGACTTTTCCTTCTCAAGCGTGAAAATGATCTCTTAGACCTCAACTGCTCTATTTATGGCTTCTCTTCCAGAGCTTTCTCACATTATTTTATTTTCTCCCATTTCCTAAAATTGAAATCGTAGGTGAAAATCCATCCATTTAAAAACAAGTCTGCAGCCCACGGCCTTGGTGGTTCAAATCCAGCAGCAGCTCTCCAGGAGCAAGGATGGCCTCCCACTCCCACCAGAGGGCAGTGATGCCCCTCCCCCTAAAAACAAGTCTGTACTTCTGAAGAGTCATGTTTTGTATGCGTGTGTATGTTGCTCGAGCACTGTGCCAATCAACCTCATTGAGGACCTGCTTTTTTTCACTGACCCTCTACCTTATCTGGCAGGGTGCCCTTCTCCAGAGACTGGCCTCTCCTAACCACATATCCAAAGTATGCCACATGAGGTCTAGCCATCCTTGTCATTAAGGGAGAATTCTGGCAGTACTTCTTCCAAGACGGATCTGCTTGTTATTGTGACAGTCCGTGGCACTTTCCACAGTCTTCATCAGCATCTAATGCAAACACACCCTTTCTTCTTTCTTGAAGGTCCAACTTTCACATGAATATCAGGTCACCCAGAATACTATGGCTTGGGTCGTGCGCACACCTTAGTCCTCCTGCTTTTCAACACTCCAAAGCGGTCATGATTGTAGCTTCCATGAGCACTGATTCTGGAGCCAAGCAAGGTGACATCTTTCTGAAAAGGTCCACCTTGTCTCTATTTAGAATACGGTTATCCCCTGACCTGGTGGGTGCAGCAGTGGGCTCAAGTCTAGGAACACTTGTGAGGATGGTCCAGGACCGGGCAGTGTTCTGTGCATGGGGTCACTATGGGGCAGAACAGACTTCATGGCCACAACACTGTTTTTGCCCATTTTTTAAAGAAGGATTCTTGCTAATTCAGCAGACTGGCAATCAAAAGGCTAGAAATACTACTTCAACCAACAGTACCCATGGCAGTCATGTACTCGTGTGTCAATTTCATGATTGGGAATGTAGGGGTGGAGTCTGGCCTGTCAATCTGGAGCTAGCCAACGAGACCTTTGTGTGAGCATGGCTTTCTCTGAGAATTCTGGGAAGTCTTGTGATATTTCCCTCATGGAGACGAGAGACCAGGTGTTGGGAGACGCTCCACTAACAAGGCAAGATGGCAGCATCTGAGGAACTGGAGGAGCAAGGGGAGAAACCCCACAGCCTTACCCTGATGGAACCAGATCCCTGAAGCCGGAAAAGCCACAAAGAGACCCCTGCCAGCGCTGAGATGCTTCTACCACCAATGGATACTGCTGATGGACCCTGAGTCCAGGAAATGAGGAACCATGAGGGGATCCCTGCCAAAGCCCAGATGCTTCTATTGCCGGTGGACACATAATACTCAGCACCCACTAGCCCATGATTGTCCTGGTGTCATTGCACATGCTTCATGAGTTGGAAAGAGACTTTATAGACTGATATCGGGCATATGGGCTACTATCGGACTTATGACCTTGGACTGGAGTGGGTTGGGATGCTTTCTCAATGTTCTGTTTCTCTTGTATATAAACTTTTCCCTTATATTCATATGCATGCTTATGAATTTGTTTCTCTAGTCTACCCAGACTGAAACAGTACTTTAGATAGATGACCTGGTGATCTACCGCTGAAATAATGTTTCTGCTAAATAGCCACTGAAACACATGGGATTGTCATGAATAGGCATTCTGGGAGGCAACTCTGCATGGCTGGTTCTAGGAAGTCAGGCCATGGAAGGAAGGGTCCATATACCAGGCAGCAGTAACCAGGAGGTAGAAATCCATTCAGCGGGTGGGAGTGGAAGCACTGCAAACAAGCAGATCTGTCTTAAAACACCAACTAATAACTAGTTGGTGCTCATATAGTATCATCTCTCTGTGCTTCCAAGATTCAGCCCACCTGCTGACCAGGGGAAACCTAAACGCCAGGCTTAGGGTAAATGAATGAAAATTTTAAGAGAGTTTTGAAAAGCATATCAGAAGAGGAAGCATAGCAAGCCCTAAACAAATCTTGAACATCTGTCAATCAATCTTGAACATGTCGATCTTGAACATCGATTTCCTCCTCCTCTCCAAATGGAGTTATCCAACTCAGAATCATACTCTGAATTCTTAGTCAAATTTCACCCGATGAACACATGTTGGGAACTCCCCATCCATCCCACAATAACATGAACGAACCCATCCAGATTGAGTTCCTTTGAGCATGGGGTTCAGAGGGGGAGCAAGGGGATACAAGCTATCCATTGAAGAGAAGGGTGGAGGTAGCCAAGTAGTTACATTTAGAGCCCAGAAGTATCTTTGTGCTTCTAAGAGCATCACTTGGATCAGAAGAGGGTCAAGGAAGGGAGGAAGGATCTGGAGAACAATTCTCAATTGTTTTAATTTTGCCATGGCAAGATGGTGTGACACACACAGAGTTGGAGGTGGTTTTTTTCTTTATTCTAGGTTGGGTTCAAAGCTTTTACCAATAATCCAAAAGTACAATGAAGTGACACTCAGAGTGGGGTTGAATGTCCTCCGACTTCCCTGTGGGAAAGAAGGGCCTGCATTCGACTACCACCAACCTCCAAGCCCACGTGGGCATGCATACCGGCTCTGGCTAAGTTAGTGCTACAACGCTGAAGACACTGCACTGAAGTTCAGTGCCCCACAGAGAAGGCAGACCTAGGGGAATCATGTCTGGCCAAGATTTCTGGGCCCTTTCATTGGACGCCCTCGACACCTGCCTGTCAATCCCAAGTGATGTCTTCATTTGGGGGCTGTCAATGGAGACAGATGAGGCCCAGAGGACCTGCTAAAGACGTGTGCTAACTGGAGCATGTGGGGGACTCAGGGTGCCTGCGAGACACAGCTCTTTTGGGGCAGGGTGAGGGGGTGGGGGGTGGAAGGAGCCATGGACGGATGTGTGAAAGTCAGGTAAACAGAGAGAACCCCAGAGCTGTTCAAGAGCAATCTCATGTGCCTCTTCAAATCTATCTGTACACTGTAGCTGGGGCAGGAGGTGGGGGCAGGCTATACACCCCCCCCCTTCGATTTGTTTATCATAGTTAAGATAGTGGCAGGACAGTCACATTAGCTGGGTTGAGGGCTGGGGGCAGGTTACCCCCCTCCTATTTGTTAATTATACTATAAGATAATGCTAAGACAATCACGTTGGCAGGCCTGGGGACTCCAAGAGGAAAGAATGATTCGGGATCACCCTGGGAAAGTAAACAAAACCAAGAGTTTCTCCTTGACACTGCTTTTCCCTTGACACCAAAGGCCTGTGCGCACGGTGCTTAATACCCGTAGACCTTGAAGGAACAACTATTAGGGAGGAGGGAGATGCAAACGCGATGCTAGCCAAATGGGGGTGGGGGCGGGGAGGAAAGGAGGTGCTGATTTGGGCCTTCAAGTTCGCGTTCGGCAGCGCTCCTCAGGCAATTCCTCTCCGCAGCTCTTGGCTCAGGCCGGAGTGTGGGGCGCCAGGAGAGGGTTAACACTGCGCGCACAGCCAGCCCCTGCTATTGTGTGAAGAGATGACACCCATCTCCGATGGGCCGAGCAACAAGTTACCATTACCTTCATCCGTCAGCTGTCGGAGGGACGCGCTCTTTTAAGTAATAACATGCGGGAAGCATCGCGCCCCACTGTCAGGCGGGCTGCCCGCGCTCTAAGTGCGGCACGCTTCAGTGCCTCTAGTTAGGAACCCGCGCCCAGCTCCTTTATTAGAAGGCTGCGCGGCACGCCGGCGGTGTTCTAACAAGGATCTGGCGGGCAGGATTAAGCACTGTGACAAAGAGGATCTAATAAGCTAGAAAGGGGGTGCATCGACAGACACGCTGGCTGGCTCGCAGACGCGGATTCACACGGCTCCCTCTTCAGTCGGGGCGGGGGGGGGGGGGGCGCCGCAGGCCACAGGGGGAAGCCAGCCGGCAACGTGATTAGCAGTGACCCTCTGACCGGTGCCGCGATGAAGATCATATATCACTCAGAGGCCGATTCTGAAATTGCAAATTGGATTTTCCACTTTATTACCTGCAAAAGAAGCGCCTATGCTGCTTCCCAGCGCCTCTCGCTCACACAGTACGCTTTTCCTGGGTGACGGCAATTTTGTAAACACTAAATCACCGCAGAACAATCTTCTCCTTCCTAGTTATAGCCGTGATGGAATGCAATAGGCAATCGTGGCCCCATTAATAAGCATGCTCATGTTCACTTATGGGAATCGGCTGCTTCCATAATCACACGGCCCGAATCCTTCCTGGCTCTTCCGCCCACGGAACCATGTGGGCAGAAGGATCATTCGTGACTTACATTAAGCCATCAAGGGGATTTGGTCAAATTTCTCACATGATCAAAGTCTCTGCCTCTCCCTTCATACTTTCAAAAACACCACAGAGACCTTTTTTTAAAAAAAAAAATATATAGACGTGCTCTCTAAAAGGCAGGTTGTTGAACTGGTAAAAAATCTAAGGCCATGGTCCTACAAGGTAAAAGAAGCAAGCCGTGCTGATTGGGCGGTGCTGACCTCGGGGGCTAGTACCTGCCACCCCCCCACCCCACCCCCAAGAGATGAACGTGCTCATTGAGGGGTCAGGCTGCACCTTAGGAGCTGGACAAAGGCATCCAGACACGGAGGACAGCCACACAGGACCTCACACAAGGGGACACCCGCCCTGAGGGCTGCCTCCCCCCTACCATAACAGTCTACCCTTCAAAACCCACTGGCACGGGCGTCAATGTTGCAGAGTGAAACTACAGGGCAGGGAAGAAGGGTCCCCTGGGTGGATCTGAGGCTGTAACTCTTTGAGGGAGGAGGAAGTCCCATCTTTCTCCTGAGAAGCTGCTGCTGGTTTCCAACAGCCGACCTCGGTGTGAGCGGCCCAACGCTATTCTGTGGGGTGTGGTTCCACAGTGATTGGTATGAGTTCACCGTGAGCAGCAATCAGTGTGGTGGTAACTGCTACGGCTTATCTGTTTTCCTTGATTACAGGTTCTAGTCAGGATATTAACACCACCTCCACCATCACACCAGTGCATACTTATCATCAGCTTCGTCTTCTTCAGCATTATTATTCCTTAAAGGGTTGCTCTCAGTCAGAGTTGACTGGAGGGCAGTGAGCTTGTTTGGATTTTTGTTTGTTTGTTTTGGTTACAGGGAGCTGTTATTGGTTGAGCACGTATTATGTACCGGATACTATTTCAGAGCTGTGCATGTGTCATTTCAAGGAGCCACGAAAGTCTGGTGTGGGCAGTTTTATTATCTCCTTGAAAAAAAGAAAAAAGAAGAAGAAACAAGTAAGATTCAGGCAGGTGAAGAGATAAAGTCACGGTCCAGGGGTGCACACAGCCCTCTGTCTACCTGTACGTGGCAGCTGTGCTTTTTCTCTGACGATAAAAAGATACTGAGAGTCCATGGGGCAGTCAAGACTGAAACCTATTTAACTGGGGGGTTGATTTCCAGTGTTTTTAAGGAACAGCAACAACAACAAAGAACAAATATCTCTCTAAAAAAGAATGTAATTTCATAATGTCAAGACTGTTGAGGAAAAGCATCAAACAGCAGCTTACTGAGAATGGAAGTAGCCTAATGTCAGTCCAATGATCGGAATAGGACGAACAGGTTCAAGTATGAGCAGAGCATCACAGAGAAGCCACAAAAAAAAAAAAAAAAAAAAAGGAACATGAAGGGCAGTGGGTGCCAGGTCAGCAGAGGGTGTTGAGAGAGAGTTTCGGAAGTGCTTAAACTCACTCGCTCCCCTTGAGTCCCTTCTGACTAACAGCCAGCTGATGGGACAGCATGGGATTACTCCACATGGTTCCCATGGTGGAGAATCTTCATGAAAGCCAACTGCCCCATCCCTGGGGGGAGGGGGGGAGCTGGGCCACAGACCTATGTTAACAGCCCAACTGTAAGCCAGGTCACCCCCAGGTTTCCGCAACTACCCTAAAACCTTCCCCAATGGCGGCACCTATCTGTTACATTGTTCATCCCAGAAACAGTCCCTTGTTTTGCTAGTTTTTAAAGCAGGGCACTTTTCACCCAAAAGGACCCATATTGAAGTTTAAATGTTCGCTATGATACATGACCAGGTACTTGCGCATATGGAAGTAAGAAAGGAAATTAACTTTACTTTTTTATTTATAAGTGAATACCCTTGAATCCAATTTTATTAAAGGTTAAGTAAGGGATCAGCCTGCGACACAGAACCTAAACTTAAGTGATATGTAAAAAGGGCTTGTTTCGGCTTTGCTTCTCACTCTGGGGCTTATATTTTTATTACTTTGGTGCCTGGCATTGCACTGTCTGCAGAGGCCATGGGAGGGCCAGGGTGTGGACATTGTGTCATCTAAGTTATGCACTCAGATAATTAAGAAACATGAATGGCACAAACACTAAGTCTATATGAAAAACTGTTCACAGTTATGATTTAATTTTCAGCATATTAAAATTGTGGACACTCAAGAAAAGCCCACATGGTTTTAGGTGATATATTAATGATCCATTCTGATGACGTTTATTTTCCTTTGTTTCAGGTTTGGCAATCGACTCTTCTTACAGTGGTAAGAAGCGATGGAAACAAAGCACAAACCACTAAAAGCAATTATGTCCACATGGTCTATATGTACACACACACACACACACACATGACCACAGAGTCAATTCTGATTCCTAGCCTCCCTATATAGGATTCTTAAGTCTATGAATATTTGTGGGGGTGGACAGGTTCCTCTTTCTCTCGAAAAGCAGGTAGGAGGTTCGAACCATTGACCATGTGGTTAGCAGTCCAACGCATAGCCAACAGCCCCACCAGGACTCCTTTGACATATATATATGTATATATATATAAACACTCTATATTAGGATCAGAAAAAAACAAAAAAAGTAAAAACTGACTATAGAGTTGGAAAAAGTATAATTAACAATAGAAAGAAAAATAACTTTCTTATTTTGTAGCACAATATATATACATTATTCCCAATATATTTTAAAAGTTCAAAGAAGCATTCTTAAACTAATGTATGCAAATTCCAGACCTAGCCTATAAACCTGTGCTAATCCAGAGTCACTGGACAAAGATAAAACTTTTAAAGTATTATCACGAGATGATGTCAAAGGGATCAGCTATCAGGCATCAAAAGACCCCAAACAAACAACTATATCAATGCAAATGATGAGAAAGTCGGAGTGGAAACACCAATCTCCTCTGTAGACAATTGGACTTCCCCTCATGGAAAGGTCACAAGAAAAGAATGAGACAGCCAGGATACAGCACAGTGCTGATGGAGCGCACAACATTCCTCTAGTTCTTTATGCTTCCTCCCCCCGCCCCCACACCCACTATCATGACCCCAGTTCTACCTTACAATCCCAGTTAGACAGGAGCATGTACCCTGGTACAGATAAGCGCTCTCCACACACGGAATGTTTATCAGGACTGATAAACCCCTCAGGAACAGTATGGGAGTAGCAATACCATGAGGGTAGGGGGAGAAATGGGAACCAGACTACAAAGCTACAATGATTGACATATAACCCTCTCCCCACCCCCACCACAGGGGGATGCAAAACAGAAATGTGGGTGAAGGGAGTGAGTGGACTGTGCTAAGATATGAAAATAATAACCATTTATCAAGGGCCCATGAGGGTTGGAGGTTAGGGGGATTAGGGAGAAAAGTGGAGCTGATACCAAGGTCTGGAGCAGAAAGAAAATGATGATGGCAACATATGTACAAATGTGTTTGATACAATTGATGTATGGATTGTTAGAGGAGCTATAAGAGCAGCACTGCTCCCTAAGCTTTACAAAGCTGAGAGTCTCGACAGAAGCCAACTGTCACATTTTTTTTTCCCTTTGGGAACAAGCTGATGGGGCTTGAACTGCTGATCTGTTGGTTAGTAGTTGAGTGCTTTAAACAAACACATCACCAGGGTTCCTCTTATACAATTTACTAGCCTTCAAATGTAAAAAAAAAAAAAAAAAAAAAAGCATTAACTATAAATAACAGAGCAAAAACTGAAGTCTACCACAATTCTGGATGAGGGTGAGGATGATGACATCATGAATTTGTTTCCAGTATTTTTGGAAAGCCAACTGTCTTGAGTTAAAAATATGAAATACTGTCACAGGAACAAATACCAAAAGGGAGAGACGGAGCAAGTACTATGATACTCCACTCAAGATAAAAACAATCAACAAACACAAAATGTTTTTTAATACGGAGAGGTATTCCAGAGGCTTGACTTATTTACAAAAAGAGTCTCATCTTATCTAAATCCCCAATTAGCCCCAAGCACTGTTATAGAACGCCCTTCTGATTCTGACTGGTTTGTGCAGCATTGTCAATCCTAAAATTCCAGGTTGCTAACCCGAAATCAGATTCACTGCTGTTGAGTCCATTTTGACTCATGAAGATTCTCTAGGAGACTCGGCTGCCCCTGTGGGTGTTCAAGGCTGTAAATCTTTATAGGAGCAGAAAGACTCATCTTTCACCCCAAAGGGCAACTGGTTGTTTTGAACTACAAACCTGATGGTTAGCAGCCCAACCCCATAAACCAAGATACCACCTGGGCTCCACCCAGACTACTGTCAATCCTAGCATAGCCTTCTTATCACGAGCACGACAAAAGCTAGTATCTAAAATGGAAAACAAACTCTTTTTTTTTCTCCTTTGAAAACTTGTTTTATTGTAACTTGGTGGATATTTATATTTCCGGTGATTTTTTAAAAATTCGAGCCTCCCAATAGCTTGTACTGTTCCCATTTTTTCCTCTTCTCCTTTTTGTAGGCGATTACCCTCCTCTTAACACCAGCCCCTCCTCTAGCCTATTGCTTCTCCTTCCCTACCTTCATCAAAGCCTTTTTCATTTAATATGAAGACCTTTTATTTATCTATTTACTTATTTAATTTATTTATTTTGGCATCATTGCCCTCTGGTGGTCATGGGAGCTACCCAGCACTGCTCCTGAGAGCCGCTGCTAAATTTGAACCACCAAGTCCGCGGGCCGCAGTCCTGCACTCAACCACTTACGCCACCGGGGCTCAGCCATGAAGACCTTTTAAATGGCAAGGAAAGTTGTTTGGCTTTTTTTATGGGACACACAGGGAGAAAGCGAACATGGGATACATCATGCTACATTGTGTGGGGCTGCCATCAGTGACATGGAAAACAAATGTGTATGAATTATTGAATGGAAAACTTATTGGCTCTGTGTTTACCTAATTCAAAGTAAAGAGAGAGAGAGAGACTGTTCTTAACAAAATAATAAGTGTAAACAATGAAAACATTATTTGTATTGCAATGACATATTATGGATTATTCACATATATCATTTCTTTTTCTGTCGTAAATTAAATGGAGGTTTACAACAATTGTGCAGTCAATAGTCCCAATGACTAATCAAATTCCCTAGGGGTTCACCCAACACCTGCTTCCCAATGCATTCTCTCCTTTCCTCTAGATTACCACCTTGCATTTCACTGAAGTCAATAGCCATCAACAGTCTAGCCCATTGCTCCATGGTCTCTACCTTCTCTGACTCCCTCTTGGCAACCTCCAAAGTTTGTTCCCTTTGATATGAGAGTTTTTGCCCTGTCTTTCCACCACCACCCCTTATATCAATAATTTCATATAATATGCCTTTTTGTGATTGGTAGTTTTCACTCTGCTTAATGTACTCCAGGTCCATCCATGACATGAGGTGCTTCCTTTTTTGACATTGTTTTGTTAGTGACACACAGAACTGCACTGTACGTATGTGCCCTAGTTTTATCATCCATTCTTTCAGATAGACATCCATGCAGGTGGTCTCCATCTTTTTGCGATTGTAAATAGAGCTGCAATGAACAAGGGCATGAATATACAAGTTTCTGTCACGACTCTGATTTCGTGACACAAAGAAATGCTCATGAGCCATCCAAGAGATGCAAATACCAACAATGGTGAGATTGCTTAGAACGATGCGGTTGCCTTATGTGGGCGTTGACAGTAGAGTTAAACTCACACATGGACCAAGAGGTAGTCACTAGAAAAGAGGAAGGGAGTATCGCAGGGCTTAGAATCAGCAAATATGTGTATCAGGCCCATACCCTTTCCCCATATTTATTCAATTTCTGTGCTAAACAAATAATAGTAAAAACTGGAGTATCTGAAGAAGAATGCGACATTGGAGGAAGGCCCACAAAACCCTGAGAAATCCTTGCTGACTGAGAGCAAGGAAGATATGCATTTGCTGATAAAAATCAAAGACCGTCTCCTTCACGAAAATCCACAAAACTGGCCTGTCCAGCAGTATCAGGATAAACAAAGAAAACTGTGACGCCATGGAGGATTTCATGGTACTTGGATTCACCATCAACGCCCACAGCAGCAGTAGTCAAGAAGTCAAATGACATAGTGGGCAAATCAATTGCAAACTGTTTCTTTAAAATGTTAGAAGGCAAAGCTGTGAGTTGAGAGCTAAGCTACGCCTGCCTCACACCATGGAACTTCCAAGGGCCTCCCATGCATGCAAAAGATCAAGGATGGAAAAGGAGGGTGTAATAATGTACGCCTTTGAATTAAGTTGCCACTGAAGAACACTGAATAGAACAGGCTGCTGGAAGAATGAACACATCTGTCTTGGGAAGAATACAAGTTAAATGTTCCTTAGAAGTGAAGACAGTTAGACCCTTGTTAGGAATTTTGGATATGTTACTAGGGCAAAGAATATAACCAAGGTTATGATACAAATCATATAGATTACTGTAGTAAATATCTGGGGTAAGAACTAAACATACATACTTCCAAGACTTATCTAGAAATAGAAAGTTGAAATTAAATGTGACATAGAAATGTATAAAATCCTTACAGATAGTGGGTATGTATATAGATAATATCCAAATACCTCATCATACACAATTCCATCTATAAAGCTGTCAAAAATGTTTATGCAATAAAAAAGTTCTCTTGATTTTATAGCCAATTTGGATAACACAGAGAATTCACACAAGTTTTTGCCTACTATTTTCTCATCCCCTAGAGTGTTTCATATGAATCACACAGAAAACAAATTAAAGATGGCATCTCTCCTATACACAAGTGTGTGCACATATAAAATCCCAGCCACTCTTTCTTCACGCTTTTCATGCCTGCAAATTTAGAGCAGTAGAGTCTGATTTGATTATATGAAAAGGCTTCAAGAAGTTGGTGAGAAAACTTCTTCTCTTCATTCAAGCTTCAGCTTTTCATTCAATTTTTCCTTGAGCATTTTGGTTCTGGCTAACATCGTACAGCTCTGGCTAACAGATCCTTATTTGTTCAATAAACATTTGCGTAGCCACAGTTCTCGTCATAAGACGAAGAAGAGACGGTCCCTAATGAGCTCACGGTCTAGTGGCTCAAACTGACAAGCAAAGAGCGCTAATTAGAGGAGTGCAGGTGCTCGATCCACGGTGGAGATGGTGGAGACGGGATTGGGAATGACTTCCAGAGGAGGGGATAGTCAAACTGATCTCCCGGCAGGCTCCGGGCAGTGGGGGAAAGCCCAAGGCCAAAAGAGCACACACAGAATGAAAACGGGCAGAAAGCGGAAATGAGTCTAGAGAAGTAGGCAGGGAAGGGCTAGAGTCACTGAAAGTCTGATAAAGGATGCTCGACCGAGGGCATCTCTGGTTTTATCTACCCACACTGAGAAACAAGGGAAATAATAACTGCATGAATGGTGATGTCACAAACCCAGATCCAGAATTCAGGACGAGGAGCAAAGGCGTGCCCTTTTAGGAATGTTAAATGCTACCTGTCTGTGGATCATTAAAGTGGAAATATTCGCCAAGCATTTAAATAACCTGGATCATCAGATGAGTGCAAAATGAGACAACCTCTCACTGCCATCTAGTCAACGGCCATTCACGGTGACCCTATAGGACTGAGTAGAACTGCCCAGGTGGGTTTCTGAGACTGTAAATCTTCACAGGGAGAGAGAGTCTCATCTTCCTCCCACATTAAGTGAGAGGGTGAGCTAAATTGGGAATAGAAAGTTGGAATTCAGAAGTTAAAAAAAATTAAAAATAATAGTTCAGTCTCCAAGAAATGAGCCTATGTAACACTTGCGGGAAGGACAGGTAGCCAATATCATAGATGATAAAGGTGAGAGGTAATCAGGCTCTCCAAAGTGCCCACTCTTTCTCTGAAATTCAAACCACTTTGCTTTTATACAGCATCTCGGCTGATTTATCGTAGAGCAGATGGACTCTAAGCTAGGAGAGCCGTGCGCCCTGGCAATCTGACTTCATTATTCTTACTGACATACTTTCAACTATGGGCACCAGGATTATAGAGACGGGCCCAGCCTCCAAGAGGATAGATGCAGGTTGATGGATTGGAAAGAAAAGGATTCAAAGATTAAAGTTCTCTTCTAGTGGAGAGCATTCAAGACTTTGTCATCCCTTAGGTAGAATATGTTCTAAAAAATGACGCCACTTTCAATCTTTAATGTGTGTGCGCGCATACATGTGTGTGATATGTATTTAGAAAATTTTCCTTTCTAAAAGTTACAGTTGCAGTTACAGTTAGGGAGTTTACCATGTTGGCACCAAGTTACACACTAAAACAGAGCACACCTCACTACACACAGTCCAATGAAACCTATGAGCGGGAGTTTGATGGCCATTTTCAGATACTTCGTGATGATGAATGAGAATATTAAGTACCCAAGTAGTTTACCACTTGGACTACTACCAAGTAGTCCAAGGCAGCATACACTAGTTCTCCATTCCCTGATATTAAAAACCTCTAGAGGAACAGCAAGCTAGTTTTATACCACAATTTACCCCACCCTGGTTAGAGCACGCTTCAGTATTAACTGGTCTCAAAGAAGAAAGAGACGTTTCAAATGGGTTGACAGGGGTCAGGGCTAAAGCCGGAGAGCAGAGAAACAGGCCTGAGACAAAAGGTGAACTCAGAAGGGCAGCGGGCACAGAGCTGACGTGATTGGAGTAGGGAGAGAGTGAGATCTAACATTTTCCTACATTAGTAAACCTGCTCATAGTTTCCCATTTAGTAAATCTCTGCACTAGCAGCTTTAGATTCCATTGTATTTCTACTATGTATTTTAGAGACAAGTGCTTCCTTAAAATGGCTTATAAATAGCCAGTTAAATATGATGAAGCAAAAGGATCATTTTAATCGAGTTAAAATAATTTTTATGAAATGTGCTAAATGATGCTATTTAAATATACTTTATTTAAATGTTATTTGATTTAGACATTCTTAGTATATTCATAATATAGGGTTAAATATTGTTTAAATAAGTAATACAAGATCTAGTAAAGATAACATCCTACATGAAACAAGTAAAAAGGCACTACCCTGTCCCACAAATGATGACAGGCTTTAGCTGAATTTGGGAGACGTGAGGTCAAAATGAAGAACACTAGTAGTGGATGCATGCTGTTCTTGTACTTAGATGTCGTTGAGTTGATTTCCATTGCAAATTATCTTATTGCATGTTCTCTTGGGTAACCAAATCAATGAAGAGTTTATATGCACGTGTGTATGAGTCTGTGCATGCATATATGTATAAAAGAGGCATTTATCTCAAGAGAGAAGCTCATGCCACCGTTGCTGTGGCTGGGTGCCATCAAGTGGCTTCTGACTCATACTGACACTATATGGCACAGACCAACCGGGCAACTGCCTGGTCCTGCACCACTCTCACAGTGGCTCTTTTGTTTCAGCCTGTTGCTGCTGCCACGGCCTCAATCCATCTTGTGGAGCATCTTCCTTTTTGTTCACCGCCCCTCTGCTTGATCAAGCATGAGGTTTCTCTCCAGGGATTGGTTTCTCCTGCTCATCTATCCAAAGGATGTGAGATGACGCCTCACGATCCTCGCTTCCAATCGGACATTCCGGCTGTACTTCTTCCAGGACAGATTCGTTTGTCCTTTTGGCAGTCCACGGTACTTCAAAAGTCTTCGCCAGTCCTGTAATTCAAAGGCATCGATTCTTCTTCAGGCATCCTCTTCAATGTTTCACTTTCATATGCCATGCAGCCGGGGAGTCTAGCAAATCCCAAGTCTCTGAGTCAGTTGTCAGACTGGAGGCTTCTCCCCACTTACATAGCAAAAGGGGCCAAGGAACTCAAGAGAAGCAGGTAAGACAGTAGGCTGAGGAACTCACAGGCTGCAGAAGCTAATCATCCTCAGAACGGAAAAGAAATAGGCCAGATCGCTGGGTCATATACAGAGAACTGCAAGTCAGATGATGATGAATCAGGCACAGGACATGGATTGGGCACAAAGTGAGATAGCTTTTCCAGATCACATGGCCACGAAATTTCCTTACGAGGACTGGCTAAAAAAATTCCTTTCAACCAACTGGCTGCTCATAGCAGATCTCATCGTGGAGGTGTTTATATCATATCAGCTCACACAGCGGGGGAAGATTCCATGATTACAGAACTGCCAGACGATATCATATTTGCCAAATCCGTGAGAGTCAGGCCCATTCAAGTTACCACAGAGCCAGTAGAAAGAAACTGTTTTGAAAATGATGATGACATGGCAACAAAGGTAAAACTGTGCTTGACAAAATGGATGTATGTATGGATTGTGATAAGAACTGTATAAGTCCCCAATAAAATGGCTAAAATAAAAGTTAACACTCAGCCTTAACTATCACACAATCCCATGCGACAGAACAGCCCCACTCCATCAGGGCTTCTAGGCTGTAATCTTTATAGGAACAGGGTGAAAGGTTTTTCTCCCCAAGTTGCTGGGAGCTAAGTATCAAAAACTTAGTCATCACAACACCAGAATCCTCTCAGTCGATGTACAGCTCTTCAAAATCCAAATAAAATATAAAACAAACACTCCTAAGAGTGCCTTTAAATGATTTTTTGTGGAGGTGTTAAGATCTAAGGGCAGACAAGAAAACAGGGAAACCCATTTCCAGAGTATTTGAAAAAAGAGGAAATGGTGGGGTGTACCTTTTCTGCCAGCCAGCAAGGGTTCACTCGCCTTTTACTATATGCTCTGGAGCTTTTCCTGACTGTCTACAGGGAAGTAGCAGTAATGGGAGAAAGGATGCAGGGTCCACACACCAACATACAAGGAGCCTCAATTTTATTATTGGTCCCAAAGTAGGGAATGCCTCAAAAGTCGTCTGTATGAGAGCTGGGGTCAATACATAAATAATTCATATGATAGTAGCAAAGAAGATGAAGTAAATGAAACAAAATTTCAAAATACAACATCAAGAGTAAGAAGCCAGGACACCCATAAAGTGGTTATATTATGTAAAATTATGTAACACTATTGGCGTATTATTCAATCCCATTACATAATATTCAAAATCAGCAAAGCTAAATAATACAATTAGTACTAACTTTCGTGCAGAAAGGAAGGCACAATGATTGGAAAGATGTTTGAAAGGACTTCTGAGTTTCTGGTGATGATCTGTTTTTTGTTTGTACAGTTCCCACTTCAAGATTTATAATTTGATAAATTGTTGACCTATAAGTTTACAGCATATACACATTTCTGTATTTATGGAGGGAAAGAAGAGAAAAAAAATTTAAAGACAAACTACCCAGTAATCTGAAAAATCAAGTTGCCCTCTGATGTTTTTTACGAACATCAATGTCAAAAGACAACATCTACAAATTATAAGCTAAGAAAAGGTGATGTGTTTTCAAGATTTTTATACCCAGAAAAATTATCTATCAAACAGGAAAGGAATAAATATTCTCAAAAATGCAAGACTCAAGATACGGAGCAAAATGAACCTGATTATGTGTTGGGTTACGAGAGACTCTTGATCATTAAATTTGGCAACTTAAAAACAATAAATCTGGCTGAGCCCCGGTGGCGTAAGTGGTTGAGTGCAGAACTGCAGCCTGCGGGCTTGGCAGTTCAAATCCAGTGGTGGCTGGGTAGCAGCGCCCACGACCACCAGAGACAGTGATGCCCACAAAAATAAATAAATAAATAAATCTATTTAGGAAAAAAAAGTTTATCATAAGTCCTAAACAACACATAGCGTGAACACACATACAACTATAGATTTCTAATATTAACGTAACATAATTGGAATTACATAACATAATTCCAATTATAATTGGAATGTATATACCAAAGTAAAGCAATATGCTACTAATAGGATAACTTGTTCAGGGAGACTGAAACCTAGAGATGTTCTGCTCTTTCTGTGAATTCTTTTTTTGGTGACTCTAAGATAACTCAACTCCAAAACCATAAAGTGAGCTTCTAAATTTGACATCATATGTATAGGCATGTGTGTTTGTCTATCTTCTCACAATATTATCATGTAAATTTTATTTTCACTGTAGGATACTCTTTATGAATTAATACTTTATAAGCAGAAGTAGTAAAACTTCACTAATTTATTTATATGATTTTCCCTCAAATTCAAAAAATGTACTATAAAAATATAGTCTATTATGTTTTATTTATTACTACAGATCCTTTTGACAAGACCCTTCTGTGTGTGTCAGAGAGGTAATTTGAATAATAGGCACCAGAACTTAATTTCAAAGATTTTTTTTTTAATTTAGCATTTTGAATGCATTTTATTTTTTAATGTTTTCAGTTTGGGGAGGGGAATAAATAACTTTTATAACATTAATAAAATATTTTTCCCAAATTAAATGAATTAATACAAATAAATGGTCCACTCTCCACAGCCCGCCCCCGCACTTAATCCACAGACCTGCAAACTTAAATGAATTGACAAATAAAGCTCTCTACTCTCTAGAGCAGCGGTTCTCCACCTTCCTACATTTCCTTATGCTGTGGTGACCCACAAACATAACATGATTTTCATTGCTGCTTCATAACCGTAATTTTGCTACTGTTACAAATCAAGCAACCCTGTGAAAGGGTCGTTCAATTCCCAAAGGGGTCGCAAGCCACAGTCTGAGAACCACTGCTCTAAATGTTCATGAGATGTGAACTACGCTGATGATGGGCAGCTATCAAAAGATAAAGCCTCTGGGGTCTTAAAGGCTTGAAGATCAACAAGCAGCCATCTAGTGGAGAAGCAATAAAGCTCACGTGGAAGAAGCACACCAGCCTGCATGACCACAAGGTGTTGATGGGATAAAGCATCAGGTTATCAAAGAACAAAAGATCGTATCATTGTGAATGAGGGGGAATGCGGGTTAGACACCCAGAGTGCATCTGCAGGCAAGTGAATATCCCCTTACAGAAGGTTTGCGGGGAGATGAGTCAGTCAGCACCAATGAAACATACAACTTTTCTCTAGCATTTGAAGGTTTCCTCCCCTATCATGATCCTGATTCTACCTTACAAATTCAGTTTGACCAGAGCATGTGTATGGGTACAGAGAAGAACTGGAAACACAGGGAATCCAGGGCAGATATGGCAATATTGGGAAGGTAAAGGGAAGGTAGGGTAGAAAGAGGGAGCTGGGAAACTGATCACAAGGATCTACATACAACCCCCTGGGGGACACACACAGAAAAGTGGGTGAAGGGAGATGTCAGTGTAAGAAATGACAACATAATAATAATTTCTAAATCATCAAGGGTTCATGGGGGGAGGGGGGAATGAGGAGCTGATACCAAGGGTTCAAGTAGAAAGCAAGTATTTTGAGAATGATGAGGGCAAACAATGCACAAATGTGCTTGACACAAAAGATGCATGATGTATGGATTGTGATAAGAGTTGTACGAGGCCCCCATAAAATGATTTCAAAAAGAAAAAAAAGGAAGAAAAATACAGATGCTTCACCAGATGAAGTAAGCTACTAGGTTCAAGAAAAGACAAAGTTTTTACCAGAAAAACAGAATCCATCCCTTCGTAATGAACTGCCCATGATTTGATAGTTTTACAAACAACATGACATACTACCAACCTTTTGCTCTTTATCAAAACCATAGACGCTGAATTCCAGAACATTTTCTCCAATAATTTGCCTGGAGTTAATGAGGGAAGAATGCGTGGGACTAATTAATGTGCATCTCTCACAATACAAGCTGCCAGTTGGTGGTTCTTGCAGCGACGCCCACTAGCAAAGGAACTGGTATAGGAGCCCAGCGTTACCCTCTCCCCAACATTGACAGCTCCCTGCTCCGAGTGGGCTCACCTGGGTCGGAAGTGGGATGCTGTTCTCCACGACTGCACCTTCTGCTGTAATGACCTGCAGTAGATAACTTACAGATACACAGCCTCCCAGAATGCTGCTTTCCAGAGAGACAGGTTACTTTTTCTAAGAAAATTGTGGGCTCTAGTCAACTCGAAACCACATGAAAGGCCAGTGGACGCTGCAAGCCACCCCTTTGTGGCACTGTGCCCTTTTGTAGCAGATGGTCTATTCCTGATGCTGCCCAAGGTTGGAAGAACAACAAACAGCTGACCCAAGCAGACCAACAATCAGGAAGATCCTGCAGAGCCGGGCAGTACTTCTTTGTATGGTACGTACGCTTGTCTTGAGCCAGAGCCAACCCAGGGACAATTACTAACAGCGTTCCCAAAGAAATCAGTCGGATTTTTTGAATTAGGTTTCCTTAGAAACAGCAGAAGGCTCTCCAGTATTACACTGCAAAGACAAACGTATACATTCAGCAGCCCAGTCCTACTGACCACGTGAAAGAGTAATGGAGATGGAATTCTGGATTTCCCATCTTGGAAAAATGCATGTGGGTCACGAGTAAAGCATTCAGCTGCTAACCCAAAGGTTGTCGGTTCAAGCAACAGCTCCCTGGAAGATTGACCAGGGATTCTGCTCCTGTACGCAGTATAGTCAGGAAGACCCGAGGGTCTTGAAAAGGAGTTAGTTGATGGTCCGTAACAACAAAATCCTGCAGAGTCCAACTCCGATTATACCCCCACTCCCATGCACACATTTCAGAGTCTTGTGGGGAACATGTCTAGACATTTTCTCCCCAAATCCACACTATGTACCAGGCTTCGAAGTCTCCAGTGGAGAAATGAGTAAACATTAGCAGGGAAGTGATGAAGGAAGGGGAAAAAATTGTTAAAACGGTGTTCAAGACACCCCTAGCCAAACAGCATCTTGTTAATGACTGCTACTTTTAGATGACAAGTGGAGCTATTTAAACCGCTGAATTCCACTGCAGACATCCTTCAGTAACAGGTACCAAGGCAACCAAGTTGATGCCAGGGTGTGGGTAGCTGTGGGGAACTGGGGAAGGAAGAGCCCACTCGATATACCGATAAGAATCTAAACCACCACCAACAACTGAAAAAAAAAAAAAAGATCTGAAGAAACTGAAAACTGGACCTATTTCAACATCCATCTGGCATCACTAAGGGAGAAAAAATTTTTTTTAAACTTCCATGCTTTCTGTCTTCAAAAAGTTGTAAGTTTCAAAACTGCAAGTAAAGAGGACTTAAATCCCCTGCATGCAATTATTTTTAAGGGATTCTATGGTTGACATTTCATGATATTTCTGGGCATGACATCTTTGCTTGATTACCTAGGTATGAGATATTAAACGAGTCAACTCTTGTTAGAGCAGCTAAAAGGAGGACATTGCTGCTGTCAAAATACGTCATAAGAGACTCATATTTCAAAATAGTTTTGTGTCAAAAACTATTAATCATACTATCAATATATAGAATCAGGGAAGCCAGCAATATAAACTTCATTTCCCCGCACTATGAATAATGAAAATTGTTCCTATGTTCATCCATGCTCTTCATCAAACCTGGAGAAAATCCCAAGGACTTAGTATCCTGGAATCCAGCACTTTTGTGGAGGAAACCTTACAGCTTACTGCAGCCTGGGGGCTAGAGGTGGGCCCCCCGAGATGGGGGAACGTTATATCGCTCTCAAAAAAGAAACTACACGGTGAAACTCAGGAACACTTTATCATGTGCTGACTCAAGTGGGCTGACTGATCGCGCCTGATCCTCATAACATGTAAGTGCTACTTTCTGTGGCAAAAGAGACTCTGCGGATGTCATTAACTTGAGGATCTTAAGATGAGGATGTTATGTGGTGGGGTCTGATACATTCTCTAGGACCGATGGACACCAAGTCCATCCTGACTCCAGCGGGTTTTCAGTGGCTGACTTTTGAGAGGTAGATGATCAGGTCTTTCAAGGTGCTGCAGTGGCCTTAAGCTTCCAGTCTTTCTGGCAGATGCCAAGTGTAGCTGTGGGGATCCTGGTATAATCACAATTGCTCTATAGCAAAAACACAGAGGTGGGGGGCCATGCAGGAAGAGGCAAGGATGTGCTTTGAAGATGGAAGACGCCACAAGCCAAGGAACGCAGACAGGTACTACCCGCACCCCCCCCCCCCCCCACCGCCATTTGAGTTCATTGTGACTCATAGTAAGATGCTTCGGGACAGAGTAGGGATTCTGAAACTTTAGATTGGAAAGAGAGAAGGCAGCCTCACCTTTTTGCCTCCAAGCAATCGGTGGGTTCAAACTGCTGTTTGAACAAACTTGCTGTTAGTAGTTCAATTCATAACCCACTACACTGCCCTGGCAAAGAAAGGGATTCTTTCTCAGAGTTTCTAGAAAGCAAAAAAAAAAAACAAACAAACAAACAAAAAAAAAAACCAACCCCATGGACACTCCCATTAGTCCAGTGAGGCTGATTTTGATTTTTGACCCCTGGTACTAGTAGAGAATAAACTCCTATTAAGCCACTCACTCACTGCTTCTGAGTTAACACCGACTCAGAGTGACCGGATAGAGAGAACTGCCCCTTTACATTTCTGAGACTACAGCCCGTTGCAAGAGTAGAAAGCCTGTCTTTCTCCCTTTAAGTTACTGGTTTTCAAGTACTCGTTTTATCATCTCATTGGGAAACTATGCATAAAACAGTCCCGGTGCTTAACTACATATGCTCTCGCGGCTATGCGCAATTCCACCTTCTTTAACTTAGTGAATGTTTCAGGGCCTCCGAAAACTATTTCTAAGAGGGCTGTGGCCTCCCGATACAAAGAGCCGACGAAGATGTTTTGGCCTTTGACATAGCACCTTCTCAAATAAAACAAAACATGCTATACTTCTTGTTGGTGGTGTCAGGGTCTACTGAACTTGTTCTAACACGCAGCAATACTGTGTACAACAGAATACGACCCTGCTGGATCCCGACCCCGCCTCTCGGTCATCAGAAAGTTGCCACTCATCATCTGCTGCTGTCCCCTTTGAGGGCTATTCCCTTTCTCCGTTGACGCTCCTCGGCTTTACCCAGCAGGACATCCTTCTCTGGGATTTGTTTCTTCCTGGCAACACAGAGTAGATTTTTGCCATACTGACCGGGGGGTTTTAAAACTCTGATTCTTGTAGCATCCAGTGAAATATTATGAGCCATATTATAAGGCATTTTAATCCTGTAATGGATTCAACAGGCAAGTCCCAACACTGGGTAATTCAGGGTAGGGGGATGAAAGCTAGCTCAGAGGTAGGGCAGCTACGTGTCAACTAATTCTTTACCTCTCGTTCCTAGTCAAAAGGAACTGTAGTGGCCTAAGGGTTAGAGTGTTTGGCTACTACCTGAAAGATGCCTCGCTTGGGTCACCTGATGCTCTTTGGAAGAAAGAGGAGGCCATCTGTTTGTCCTACAGCTTGATGGCTTGGGGAATCCTATAGGGTAGTTCTACTTGGTTTAATAAGGTTGCTATGAACTGGAACTGCCTAGATCAGCAGAGGTTTTTATTTGGGCCCCTCCTCATAGTAAGAAAGAAATGAAATATTCTTTGCCAATGGAAGCAGTCAAATCGGAGAGGCACTATGACTCAAGACTATAAAATCAGGACCTTGAGTACACTTGAGGATTCTTTTTCATGCATTTATTTTACTTTTCATGCAGAATAACACCTGCAAAATCATGCTAATTATTTCCTTGCCCTGAACCCAGGCCCTTGATGGTCCCCACCCACTTTGAGGCTGGCATCACCATGTAGCTTGCTGTGGCCAATGAGAACTAGTAAATGTGATGGCAGCAGAGACCAGGAAAAGGCTCCTGCATTAAAGCATACCCTCTTTTCTTCTTCTTTCAAGAAATTATCGCATGAATGAACCCCAGTTCACTTGCCCAAAGATAGGAAAGCCCTTTGGAAGAGAACTGAGCTGCCTTGGCAGCCGACTGCTAGTCAGACACCTGGCTCAAGAGTGAGTCCATCATAAATCACCAGCTCTCACGTCTGAGTTGCACTCAATTAATATTGTCCTTCCATGCACAATTATTTATGTGATATAATTATGGACTTGATATACCCGTGGCTAGAGTCTCATTTTTGGAGGGTGTTAGCTGCTAAGAAACGGGGATAGGATGGGGTTAAGTCCTGACCTTAGTAGAGGGTGTGTATCGGACTACATTCTTGTTTAATAGCTATCTTGGTTCCTGTCACTTATAATGGATATAAGGGACGATAAGCTACTGTTGAGCAGAAACAGCTGTTTACGGAGTGGCTTGGTACATGTCTGGTTAGTGAAGATTAGTGGAAAGCCTGTGCCTACTGGAAACATCCTGCCAGAGGCCCCGGGTCTTATGTGCATAAATAAGACACAGTCCATAAGTAGAGAATAGATTATGATGTTCAAAATACATATAGCTATATTTAAAAGGAGGTTATATGAAAACTTGCTTACATAGCTAATACTCAATGCAATTCCCAACAAACAGCCTCTCCCTGCATAGGTCTGGTAAGAAGGCGGAGGAAGATACTGATTGGATTCACCGTGGGTAATTATGAACAGGATTCCCGCACTGCTGCATATAAAATAAGCCCTCTGAGAAACCAGGGGTGAGAGGCCATCACTGGCAAGGTCCAGGAGTAAAGTACATCATCTGGACCAAACATCTGAGTCCCGTCCCCCCCCACCCCCCCACCCGATCTTCAGTCTTTGGACTAAACAGCACCCACTATCAGGTGAGACCTTTCCTCAATCTTTTTAAAGTTTCTGTGGGACTTTATGGTAATTTG